>CCAG010005379.1:0-16024 GCA_001077435.1 Glossina morsitans morsitans
ACACAGTATACCCTGTTAATTTATCTGGAACACTTAGCGCATTTGTATTGTCAGCAGGTACACGAATTCCTTAAATGCCCAAAGGAACACAATTTAGAAAATAAACTTTTTGTTTTGTTGAAATTATATTTTAAATTTTTAAACACATCCACACATTTCGCCGATATCGACATTTTTACGTTTGCGGGTGGTCAGCACTTAAAAGGATAAAATCATTTTATTTTCCACATCCCAGGCAACAATTTCACTGTCTATTACAAATGAAGAAACTACAGGCTTTAGAATCTTCTTACTTCGTCCTATATTGCCAGAATATTTGGCGGTATTGTTCTCTTGATTTCGCGAAAATATTGATATGGAACTCTTCGCATCAACCACCTGAAATGGTTTCCAAAAATCCACACATAGAATAGACAATGGAAATTTCTTCTTGAATACCAAAGAAAGACATTCTTATAAAAATATTTACTAAATCCCTAAGGTTCCTAAATAATACCAAGTACAATTTTTGGCTTTTTGGTGTAAGATGCTTGTTCTTGTTTGTTTTGGTGTAGGATGTTTGTTCTTGTTTTTTTGGTGTAACATCCCTGTTCTTGTTTTTTTTTGGTGTAGCATGCTTGTTGTTGTTTTTCTTGGTGTAAGATGGCTGTTTTTGTTTGTTTTTTGGTTTAATATGCTTGTTATTGTTTAAAATCAACGAAAGAGATAAATTTAGAATTATATTTTATGGTGGAATTCATATGGTTATAATGTGAGTAAAATATTTACCAAAAAAAATTTGATATCATTTCCTCTGTGTGGTTCCAACTGATTAAAAAAACTGGCAAATGTAGTACATGACTATCCGGTATAGTAATAATTGCCCTTTTTTATTAATAATACGTTTCTATTTTTTTGGTAATTTTTCACTCGATATCAATTTTTCATTAAGCACTTGTGAAATGGTTTTGATATTTTGCTAAAAGCCGTTAGCCGTTAGCAGTTAGTTCCTTTACATGGTTTATAAAAAAACTACCATCTTTGGAGGAATGGGGAGAGCACAAACTTGCTCAAAAAATCTCACCAAACTGTCATGTCAGTTTAATAAAAAACCCAAGATTTTCTATTGAAGTTTGACGTAAAACTCAAGATTCTTCCTTTTATATTCCAACAGGTGGACGAACTCATTTCTCATTTATACTGAAGTTTGACGTAAAACCACAATGAATATAGAAATTTTGCTCGATCAGCTTCGGTGGCATTCTTCGACGAGCTTGAACCCTGCCGGGTATGGCATCTAATTTTAAATCTGGTATTATTGTGTCGCATCCTTGAAACTAGATGTCATGTACGGGAATGTTAAAACGCATGCCTCTATTAAGCAAATTAAAACCTAAGAAAAATTTGACGAAGTAATTTTAAAAAAATTTGAAATTATTATTATTATTATTATGAATTAATAAATATATCTTCTTACCTGTGCGATGGTAATAAATTTTGGCGTGGTACGGTTTATAGCTAAAAAGCAAGAACCTAACAATGCTACCATTAACGCCACCACAGTGCTGCCTAACCGTACATTGGGATCAGTAAAACCCAACTGTTTTATGACCACAAAGACCGGTAGCAACAATGTTACTAAACCGAAAAGCGGTAGAAAGAGTAAAACGCCAATCCTAAAGGAGTTCTTATCGTTTCAGAGCAGATGCGAAAATCAGTAAAGTCATGCTTCTTTTTTAACATTTTACATCTGGACTAAACCATTATAACATTATGAAATCAAGTGTCTTTATCATAAGAATTTTTAAACTAAATTTCATTCAGAATTTGGTTTGTCCTAGATATCGATGTGAAAAAGGATAGTTTTTTTATCATTTTTCTGTTAACAAAGTGAAAAAGTATAGGTTTTCCATCATTTTTCTGTTAAGAAAGTGAAAAAGTGTCGATGCATGAGGACTACTTATCAACTTAACTGACTTAACTGACTGTTTCACTGTAAGTCAAAGACTGATGGAATGGATGTTTGGAAATATATAAATTTTCTTTTCGTTATATTTACTTTCACCTTTTAATATATAATATATTACCAACGATTTTCTTATTGTCATTATTTTCGATTCCTCGGATCTTAGTTTCTTTGAAATTTCGGCTATTTTCCGCAAAAACGAAACATCCCCTATATACCCAGTAAGTAAGTGAGAATAACACTTCAATAAATTATTAGATTCCAATCCACAGAGGAGCTCATCTGCAATTATTAAATAAATATTGTTATTTTCACATATTATTAATTGAGCAATCATTGACTTTTCTTAGCCAACTCTGTTTCATTTAATATTTGACAAACTTACAGATAAATAAAAGTGCGTTTAAGCTGCGGAATGAGTTGCATGTTACCAAATTCATTACTAGACGTTAGACGAGCGTCTATAGATGGCATCCTTTCTATATGAAAGGAATATTCTCGTCCTTTTTTGACCAAACTCTCTATGTCTTGTATTAACATTATAATCTAGCTGATTGTATACATTTAAATGGGAAACGGTACCATAGTGAGAATGTCTGTGAAAAGTAACCAATATACCAAAAACAATAAAAACACACTTTGCGGCACGACTTTTGGTAAGCCGCTTATCACATTAATCAAACGATGATACAGTAGAGTGAAACACCCAACGGGATGGAATATTAGACGATGGAAGCAAGGTACATGATCTAAAGAGGCGGGGTGTGGTACAGGCAGAGTTAAGGCAATGCAACGCTAGGCATCCGGCCAGCAGCGTAATCTACCGCTGCTGAAACTAGATTTTCTTCAGTTATGCATTCGTGCCGTGGCTCCGGTTCCGGTGCATTCAAAAACTTTTTTCCTGAACGGCGTTTGCTTGGTTGTTGATGGCGGTGGGATAAACTACTTAATTTTACAAAACCATTTGGTATAGAACCGCAACCATCCTCCAAGGGTTCTGCCTTATTACTTTTTACTTCCTGCTCCTCCTCTTCTTCTGAAGTCGAAGAACTGCCGTTGTAGCCATAACGCTTTTTGCATTTTTGCATTTTATAAATCTCACGCATTTTCTTTTCAAAGTTGTTTAGGCGTAATATGCTTTCCACCATTGGAAAGGCACGCGAATAATTCCCGTGCCGCTTTACGAGCAGCCCGTTCACCCGGTATCATCGATAAACAGGCACACACTTTAGATTCATTTTTCGTTGTAATACTTCAACCTTCATCCTAGCATTTCTGTAAAGGATTTGCAGATTCTTCGCGACCTTGTTGGGCTGCGCACATTAGCCAATGTACAGCTTGGCTAGAATTTTCTTCATTTTATTCTGAAATATTAAAAGAAGGAAAACACGGTACAATTTAACCATCAACCTAACTTTTTGTGCTTGTAAGAAGTTACCAATTGTTTTATCTAACAATTGTTTCGCCAAATCATACTAAACCCCGGAGCAACCTTCCGATGCTATATGATATTCCAAGTTATTTAAAGAGGTGTGATCTAAAGTAAATCGTCATTTTTCTTTATTTAATTAAAACCCCTGAACCCGAATTTTTAATAAGTTTGCCCTCAAGATTCCATTTGCGTCTCATACTGCTCCCGCTAGGCTGATTCTTTGATTGATAAAATTGATTGATTGTGCAAAGTTGGGTATTGTTCGTAAAAAGTATAAAAAAAGGAATTTTGATTGGGTTAACTGCGATAAGCTGGGTTAAGTTCGACATACTTTCAAATTTTGCATGCATTTTATCATAATGCGAATACCAAAAAGGGTTATCTTATTTTTAAAACTTTGCCAAAATTCTTAGAATTTGATTAGAAATATGAATAATTTTCAAAAATTCCATAATATAGTGGACAATGTATCAAAGCCTTCTTTTGTAAATCACTCACCATATAATAATTCACCTAATTTCGATTATCTTCCTAGCTTTTGTTGTTACACATATTATTTAGGTTATCATGTATTCAATCCCATCTACAAGAGCGAAAACATGTATGAAATAATGAACTTTCTGATAGCGGCCGAGTTGAATGCTTTTCGGGTTCTGCATTTAGGCGCATTTCATGTTCTGCCCAAATCAGCCAATGATAGCTTATTGCATTCGGAGGGGGGTATATTCTTTGCGGTGCAAGTAAAAATAAAAAAACAATAATAAAATCTCTTGGTGGACCGCTTCCGAGTTTAATGTGGTTCTACAGCAGATTACCTACTCTTTGCGATTGCATTTATAGTTTTAAGCAGTTTAGCAATATTTGTAAATGCATATGACTCGGGGCACTTGTAGGCGACAAATGCTTGACATAAGTCTTTCAAATCTTGATTTGATCGAGTTAAACCTCAAGAAAATATGTACCGTGTTATAGACAAATATCTCTTAAAAACTGCGCGTTTTTGTTTAACTTGCTTGCTTGGAAAATTCTGCTAGGTATTAACGTGTACGACAGTGATCACACGCCAGACGACGGAAGTTCTATAGTGGCGGTCAATTGCGACCAGTATTCCCAAACGATCCCTTCAAGTCCATATTGTAAAGAAAGCTTAATAATAACTTCGCTGACTTTTGTTCGCTGCGTTGATTTACTCAGCATCAATGAAGAATCCCAATCACTGAATTTCTCGAAGACGAAAAGAGGGAATTCTTGAAGAGTCACAAAAGTTTAGAACTCTATCACATTGAACAAATGTTGAATTGAATTGAATAAATCTATTATTCGTTAACTTAATGTTAATCGTATTACCGTACCGTCTGACTTCACTTAGTCAATTAGGATCTATTCTCTATTCTCTCTTAGACCAGACATTAAGCTTGAAACGTGCTCCGCTCAAAGCTACGTTCCAAAATATGAAAGAGTACATTACAGGTATTAACATAAAACTTGAAAGAAATTTTTGCCAGAATCATTCTATCTGATATTTGTATGCAACTGTGATTTACTGTACTTATGTCTACGAAAACCCATCAATTTGATGGGTAATTTTTAATGGATCGTCGCAGTCGCGAAAATGAAAATAGGTAGCGCAAAAACATTCCATGATCAATTAAGAATATAGACTAAAAAATGGTTGGGATCTGTCCGCCTACACGCCCACAGCATGTTAGAAACTGAGACTACCTCCAAAAAATGACAGCATTTTCATAATTTCGTCTATAACTTTCGATCTCGATATATTCAATGTGTTACTTAAATATTTGTTGACATTATCTGCACATTCACCACACAAATTATCTGCATCGGTTCGCTAATATGTTCACAATTAACGACAAAATTTTAATTCCAACTTATTTCCTATTTATTCTAACGCACATAGCGATTTTACCATTAATTAAAGACCTGTTAGTAAACTAGTTGAAACTTTTTTTTGACTAAACATGAAAGTGATCCTAATGAACATCTGGCTGTCCGGGTTTAGAAAATACCTTCACCTTATCGAAAGTTGTACACGAAAATATCAAAAAATTGGCAACGCTTTCCGAGGTTGTTTTAGTTTCTTCTACATTGTGGGCGTGTCAAGTGGCACAAATGGCGCCCATTTTTAATCGAACAAAGAATGTTTATGACAAATTTCAACTTCCTCTCTTCATTATTACAACAACAAACTTAACGGCTTTGCATAAATCTAATGTTAATAAGGTAACCAGTAAGAGTCTTCGTTCTGCTCTTGCAGATTTACAGTTGTTAGCCATTTGCTTCCATTTCCATGGATTATGCTTTACCAACCCCTTTACTCAACAGCTTTTGTTAAAAAGTACGAGCTGATGCGCTCTGCTGTGAAGCAAACTAGCGTTTTGAATTTTGTCTTCATGCTTCAAATACCGAATTATTATTTGCGCTTCAAAATTCTACCTAAACACAGACGATAAACTTTTCAATTGAGATAGATAAATACAATACTTACTTTTCTGTTCTGGTGAAAAGAAAATACCGAAATCATTTGTCAAAGCTGTGTCAGCTATATAGAAAGTGAGTTCTTCTTAATTGATTGCTTGAAATAGTTTTACTGATGCACATCTTTTTAGGCTTTGAATTCCAAATACGGTCTGATGCGCGTAGATTTTAATGAACCCTATTCCATTAAAGAATTAGTACAATCTTACAATAAAATTATTAAATAGGATGTATGAAGAAGATTTACAAACTGTCGGCAAGAACATTTCAAAGTAATCAATCTACCTCCTCTTTGTAAGGCACAGACGTGGCCTGGGAAGAGAATCGTAGCTTATTGAAAGTATATCGCGCCCGGTAGTTGCGCCGCGGCCACGTCGTTAATGTCCACAAATTTTAATAAAGGCATGTACATTTTCCTTTAAAATTATTATTAGTAGCTAATAACGACCAAAAGTTAGAATGGTAATGAAGTAATTATTTGCAAGAAATATATATAAAAATATTGTTTTAATTAAAAAACGATGAATATTGTGTTTTTTTTTTTCTAAAAGTAAAATCGAATCTAATCTGAGAAACTGAGTGATTTTGCGAAGAAATTTCTAATTCATCTAAGCTGAGATTTGTACTACTTTAACAGACTCCGTGAGGAAATTTATTGAAAGCAACTCCGTGCTCTCTATATTCTCAACATATGACACTTGTTTTTATAAATCTGTTTCTATAAACGTATTCCCCGGCACTAATCGTTACCACCATTGCGTACGCACCTGAACTTTCAGCTCAACGTCGAAATCTCGCAAAATCTAATTCAGGAAATCAACAAATATTTCAGGCTTGGTAATTGTGTTTTTCGCATTTAGCGGGCTACGGCGTTAAATATTATTCGTATTTGATATCAAAATGCATAGCTTGTCAGATTTGGCGTACATATTTACATTTTAATGCTACTACTACTTACACTGCGACTGCACCAACTACTCAGCGTCCCAACGATGAATATGATGGGATTGGAATTAATGTGGCCAGCCAATTACGCATAATGAGCGCGCATTAACGTATAATAACGAAAAAGTTAATTAATAATGTACTTTTCAACGCGCAGTTAGACAATCTCAGTAAATATACTATGTAGTTCATTTACATTTATCGCACAATCAAATTGTGAAATGAATTAGAGCTCATTCTTGGTGTAATAGAAATAAAGGATCATTCTTGGTGTAATAGAAATATTGTATTATTAGAAAGCGTGGAGTTTTCATACAGATTTCTGGTTTCGAATAATCCACTTAAAGAGAACTTGTTGCATTATATCCAGAATTATTCTCATTTTACCAAAATTAGCACTTGTTGCATTATATCTCATTGCTTTGCACTTTGCCACACTTCTTGTTTTTTCAGTTTAGCAGAGACGCCTGAACGGAATATCTTTCTTAACAGAGACGCGTGAACAGCGTTGCCATTTTTTCTCATATAACAGGAGCTTTTTTGACTAATTTTCTTATTTATTACAAGCAACTCTGTGCTCTGCACACATACATGTTTTTTTATTTCGGCGACAAAGAATCTGCAGTTAACCGATTTTTAGATAGCATTTTGGTGACAAAGAAAAGAAATATGCAGCTACCGGCTTTTTAGGATTTTTAGGATAGCATTTCATATCATTTTGCACCAAACCAATCGTGCGATCACACGACAAAGTTTGATATACAAACAAATTTATAATAAATTATTTTCATTTATAAATTATACCTTGTAAAAGCCACAACCAAAATCTCAACCGTTTGGACACTTACACTTCATTGCTAGCTGGTTTCAGCATATTCGGTATATTAGGTCACTTGGCTCATGGAATCGGTACCGATGATATTGGTAGCTTGCTTAAGGGAGACTTGGAATTGGCTTTTATTTCTTATCCGAATGCTGTAGCGAAATTTGAAAATATGCCCCAAATATTTTCTGTTCTCTTGTTTTTAATGCTACTTTTATTGGGTATTGGTTCCAATATGGGCATGAACTTAACACTACAATTATATCTCAATTTTAGGAGACTCTAGAAAATGATTTATTCCGAATGAAGGCTGTGCTAGAAAAATTGATCCATTAATAAATAAGCTATTAGATTGCACGATAAAATACCTTTCCTGAAATTTAGAAACGCCTAGTTCCTTTTCAACCCTTTAGTGGTTGTCGGCTGATAATCGTGGATCGGTGTTCTCTCTGAAAAATTTGAAAAACAGAAACAAAAAATAAAGTTTTTGAAGTGTTTAATGGCATTTTGGAATACGTGGTTAATTTCGTGCAATCCCTGAGGGTTTGGTGAGTTTGGTGACTTAAAGTTATTTAATATCCAATACACAACAATACACAACAGTAAAAGCAACCAACTGATAATGCAAATTGTTCACACTAACTGAATGTAACTCTAATTTCTCACACTTTAACAGGATCGAAACGTTGCAATTTATTGGAAGCGACTCTGTGCTCTTTCCATTCTCCACACATGGTACTCTTTTTGTAAACCCTCTCGATCTTGCTTTCCAATAAAACACCGTTAATACTTCATATCTCAACGAGAGTCAATTGAAAAGAAAGAGTCGTCAAAAGGTTGGTAAGCATATGACATTTGGAATAAGAAATTTTCTACAGCGTTTTTAAATATTTCTCCGTACATCCTTAAAAAAATATATATTTGTTTGCGAATGTTTTAAAAGTCAGCAAAAAGCTGATGACCGCGATGAGACAAGCGAACGAAAGTATGACGAACGAATTGGATATGGATGCGGCTAAGAATATCATATTTACATTATACATGGAATTTGAAATTAAAACAAGATTTCTACGACTTTCCATACTTGCAGTTTTTTTCGTTTCGGCGCCCCAGAGTTGCTATCGCGCGGAGAAGCTGTATTTTTGGGCTATGCAGTACTCTACTGTATTGTATCACAAGTATTAGTGCAATTTTTGTAATGCAATATCGACAAAATCTGGATAATAGTAACTTCCATATTATTGATGTCCATTAGTTTTTAATGTAATTGAAGGTTCACTAATTTCATCTAATAAATGTAATGAACAGGGAGCTGGAAATGCGATAAATTACAAAATAATTGCAGGCAGAGTTGTTCAGATAATTTCAATTCTTTGACCCTGTAAAAGGTAACAATATTTATCAAAGAATAATATAAGTACATAAATATCATAGTAATGTAGTAATTACAAATTTTTAGCGCATGATCGTGAAAAAAAATATGTTCTATAAAAAATAAATTGATATATGTAAAAGAGTGGCAATGTTTTTCAAAATGAATTGTAGCGAGCAAGGTCTGGCAAGGCTCCTATTAGAAAGTAATAGATAGAGATAGATATATTATTTATTATCTATTGTCTATCTGCCTCTATTTTGGCGTTAGGGTTTTCAAAATTGTAAAAATTCATGCCCATCCAAGTGCGTGGGTCCAAGGGAACATTTAAAAATAATAGAAGAAAGCGATAAGTTTATTCACATATCACATGATATTACGAAAACATCATAACATCAATATCTTTCTTAACAATGGGTTCAATAGGTTAAGGGATTTTTGCAGTTAGCCAAAGGAACTTCATATCATTTCATTTTTCGAAGGAATAAAGTGAATTTCAAATTATATCGTGGATCCAAGGGTACATTTAAAAATAATAGAATAAAGCGGTAGGTTTATTTATTAAGATAACATATTGAACTTAAGAGAAATATCTTTTCTCGTAATATTGGGCACGTATTTTTGTCATGTTAATGCTTAGGTACATATACGGTTTTAGTTATTATATTTCTTGGGTAGATTTTTGTGTATAGTTTTAGTTTTATCTTTGATTTTTAGGTTCTATTATCCCTTTCTTCGTATGGTTTATTTGGTATTTCTCATATGAGTTCTTTATTCTTAGCTCCTTAGTTCTTTGTGGGAAAGTTTTTGCTTTTTCTACTGAATATGTTAGCTTCATTTTTATTTCATTCATGTAGTTGTCTAGCTTGTATACTGGTGTTGACTATATCGAACATGTTAGAAGGAACTGTCTAAATGTTCGCTGAATTGTTTGAAAAAAATCAAGTCTCAAGCATAATTCCGTAAAGTCTATGCCAAAACCTCGTAGAGCAGATTTTCGAAAATTCCAGGAGATATGTTGTCAACAAAACGAAGGAAGATGTTACGACTATGCAGCAGCCGTCAATTTGAGGCACCGTTGAGGAAATAGGAAATATTGGATCACATTTTGGAAACACAAGGGAATCTTCAAAATAAGAATGCAAATAAACGCAATTACGCTACTCAAGTACTGCGCCTGACGATGGCGTATGCAATAAAGAAAGGCATAAAGATAAGGCCCAAATACGAACAATTAAACCTGGAAGATAAGTGTAAAGGAAGACGTGCATTAGCGCGATACTCTGCTAACGGAGAGTACATAGTTAACACGTTCGCGAACACTAAAAATTTCAGGGAGCTGCAAAAATAGACAGGCAATTATTTTTGAAACTAGTTGTAATATCCAAAATCTAATTATACATATATTATAAGAGTAGTCAGAACATCGTATTTTAAATGTTATACGAAATAAATGTTATAGCATCCACGACAATATAGATCATATTTTTCTTACGGAAAAGCTTAAGGAAATTTGTAAATACACGGAGAAAAATAAAATAATATGAAAGTACTTAAAGAATCCATTGATCATTACTTTGAAATGTATATTAATTACAAAAACTTAAGGTTACATGAAGTTAAATGAACAAAAATTGGCTTTAAAATTTGAATGCTGTAGCATTCACGTCATTTTGCATCACTATGAAAATGAATGCTATAGCATTCGCGACCGCGAACGTGTTAACAAACCCTAACGACTTTGCATTTGACATATTTAAAAGTGCATTTTTCGATTTCGAAAGTTGCTATAGAAGGTGGTTGCTACTGTAGCACACAAAATAGACTTCTTTAAAGAAGATACCAGATGCAAAAAAACACTCGATCTAACTATTAGATGTTCTTGTTGGTGTGTCATTGTCGAAGTGTATACAAACAGTTCAAGTCGTAAACGTGACGCAACTGTTTAGGAAAAAAGCCACATGGCGCTCAACGCATTGTCATATCGAAAAAAAAAACACCAAACACTCTAAGTAAGCACTTCTAGTGCTTATAAACTTTTTTTGCAATTGTAAATTGTAAAATATCTAAATATTTGTAAAATATGTAAGTATATATATATATATATTAAAATAAAATGTTAATTAAAAGTTTAATTACAAAAATAAAATTCTCTCAGTTAGTTCAATCAATATATATATAATTAATACATAATGCATAGAATGCGAAAAAAGGGTAAATCGCAAGAAAACGGTGCCAGGCATGGTGCCCCCCGTCCCGCCCATTGGCAGTGGCGGAGGGCAGCGTTTTTTGGCGCAACGTAGCGCGATGACTGCTACCGCCCCTTTATGCAGGACTCAGTTGCGTTGTTTGTCTGCAGTTTCCAGCAAGCGAAGAAATTTTTTGGGAGCAGCACTCATAGCAGCTGTGGCGCCGCTTGACGGCGTATTCATCGTCTTAAGTAAGTATTTGGAATTATATCAAAAGCCAGAAGTATATAAAAACTTTTCTTCTCTAGATTGTAATCATCTAACAGTTGTTAACAGACTGCGTGAGTTATGTAACAAAAGCCAAAATTTTCAACCTCATCTTGAAATAGTTAACAATGGTTTTAGAGCTACTTGGCTTAAAATGGCCTCCAAGTTACTCAGCGGGTGCACTAGCCGTATACCAAGTGATCACAATGCATCCAATACCAGTCCCAATATAACATTAACTTTTTTTACAATTGAGTGTTTGTGTGACATTGTGATAAATTTGCTTTTGAATAAAACAGAAGAGTGAGAATGACGTTAGTTGCAAACGTATCAAGTACTATCTTTCGTTTACATTTCTTTAGTTTAAAACATAAAATGCGACAATTCTTAACAGTCTTCTGCAAATCTTTTTGTAAACTAGTTTTCGTCTTCACATCATCTTCACGGAATATCTTGCAATTCGTCCATTTCAGCTTGGAGATTTACAATTTCGGTTTTGGCATCTTGATTTTCTTCCTCTTCCTCTTAGCTCTTCGCAGAGTTGTTCTGACTCCTGCAATTTTCGTCTTAGTTCATGCTCCGTACTTTTGGGATTGTTCTCCAAATCTTTCATTGGTGTATTTAGTATATGACTCATTGACTTTTTTTTGTAGCATTAAAAGCTGTACGATTTGGTGCAGTTTCCATAGAAGCTAAACGTCTCAACAATAAATCGCTTTTTTCTCGCTCGGCTTTTTCAGCACGTGCCTTCATCGCATCGAATTCTAAACGTAGATTTTTAATTTCCGATTGTTATACAAAATGATGTTTAAATTCAATCATCAAATATCATCGAGATCATACAGAAAAGTATCAGTGGTATAGTTTTTTTTTTAATATTTATTGGGTTATTTTATAGTGAATGTAAACAAAAATTTTCAGTGTATTAACACACGAGACAGTGAACAGCCCCATAGAAGATGAAAAGATAGAAGACAAACATTGACAGATGAGTCAGCGACACAAAACATTTGCTTAATAGTTTATGCTGACGTGTATATAAACGTGTAGAAATGAATATAAAATTAATTATGTTATATTTTTTAACTACTTTTAATCGACTTATAATGAAAACCATGCCTTGATGTGTACTTCAACATATTTCATACCGATTTCATTGTTATTTATTGAGGACAGACTTTGCGTAGACGTCCACTTGCGTGACGAGTGTCTAAAATCATGATAAGTTGTATTAATATTTTAATAACTTTGGTTATTGGTTAAAAACCTCGAATTAAAATTATCGGAAAGATTTGGTGAGGGCGCTGCCGCATCTTCACTCCCTCCCCGTGCGGTGTGCTCTTTGTAGTCACGAAAACAACGCTTGCATCTCGTAGGATAACGTGTCTGTGGATGAAAACCTAAAGAACATAGCGGGTCTCCCTTGAAAGACGGATATAAATGATGCATTTATTCTAAAAAATTTTGCAATCTATAACATAAAAAAGTCAATGCAATGGTAATGATCATATGATATTTCAGAGAATCTTGCTATCGTTTTAGAAAACTAACTTTTTAACCAAATGAAATGTAGGTCGTATTGGCACATGTAAATGCTAGAATAATATAAATTATTTACAATGTGGACGTATGAGTGACACATTTCAATGGCTACGTCCAAAAATACTCAATTTCTCAAAAAGAAAAGGAGGCCCAATTCGACTTCGACTCATCGCTTGCTTTTTTCGGTTTTTTTGAAATGCGCATTGGAACCAATTACAATGATAAGTTGTGCAATGCTTCACAGCAAAATACGCGCTACATTATCTAAAACTTATCATTTATTGCAAAATATTTATGACATGAACATAATTTTTCGTGTTTATCTGGCAGCGTGCGTCCATAAAAGTTAGCCAATACGATTTTGCATGTATTGAAGCATTGAGTTGTGTTTAAGTATTAGCCTTCCTTGCTACACCTTTAGTTTTTCTTCAAGATCATCTAAATCTACAGCCCGATACTGAAGAGTTTCGTACTACTTAGAGTCGTTTTAAAATATTGAATTTACCTTTCTTCGTCCAACTCGTCCAATCTACGCTGTTGATGGTCTGGCTAGCAATGGGGAGTCGATTAGCACAGTTGAGATTTATGATCCCTATGAAGAAGATGGCGCACAGGCGAACAAATGTCTATGATGAGGTTAGCATACAATTTCTACACCCAACTAGACTTAACTTGCATGCTTTTACAGATTTCGTGTCGGTGTTATTGCATTTTGCTTTTGGAAGCGAAAACCAAGAATGATTGAAAACTTTGCTTAAAAATCTTCTCATTTTATAAAAATTTATTAGAAAACTTTTTTAATAAGATAATTACTTGTAAAATTTAAACAATTAACAAATGCATACGCATAGACATGACGACGAAAAATAAACCGTAACATCTCTAATAATAAATCTATCCTGGACATGAGAATAGGATGATCACGCCTAAGTTTAATGTACAATTCGCGAAAATCTGTGTAGTGTCTTTTTATAGCAGCCAGTCGAGATTCGGCTACGAATTTTGAATCCATCATGAATGTCAATTCCAGGAACATTCGATATCTACATTCTTAATATTAAAATCGAATTTTAAAGGTATTGAAAGTTTCACAGGTGTTATCACGAAAAAAATGAAAGTGAAAAAATCCTATTTTCAGTCATTTGTGATAAATTGTAAGTCCTATGTATACACTAACCAATCAAACTGCCAACCTTGTGAGAGTGTAATTGCGATGCCAAAATCATATAATGTTGTTTAATATTGAAGCAGATTACTTGATCCTTCGTAGGGCCACCCACATACGTTAGTTTTGATCAGTTTTGACGTGTGAATGTTGCTATGGCTAGGTGATACGAAGTGGGATGGGGAGAACTTTTCATTTGCTTGAAAACCATAGCAATACACCTAGGGCTAGCAGAATGTATGTCTACTGGTGACCCCATTTTTGGTCTACGCAATTTATGAAGAGTAACGCTATATCGTATCCGCAGAAGCAGAGGAAGAAATTTTGAGGGAGCTAACAGAAAACAAATTGTGAACAATGAGGATAGGTCGGTAGATGCGGGCACAAGATGTGCTTTGGGGTAGGCGCTTAATGGTTCCTTTTTTCCAAACACAATCAACACTCGAACTTAACACGACATATTTATAGACATATAAACGTCAGCTGAACATTTTCCAGACGGGTCTTTTCTGGCTTAGTGAATTAAAAATAATAATAATTGATATAAATCTTTAGTGGTTTCACTATTGTTTTAATTTAAATCCCGTAAACTCCTTTTTAAATGCAAGTTTGTATTACCTCACTTCACGTTACCTCGTGATATAACATTTACTTAATGCCTTTTTGGATAGATTGTAAATATGTAATAAAAAAAAATTTGTTTGCGTTCAAATACTTTTATAAACGCGGGCAATCGATAAGCGCTGGCACATTAAACGCTTTGTAAAATCTATTCTGATCATAATTCATGCAATTAAACACTGCATCCGGCTTTTTACAGGCACAAGTGCTATATCTTGTTTTCGTTAGCTTCCCCACTAAAATTTTCCAGCAAAATGAGGTTCCCTTGCTATCTTTAATGTTAGCTCTATTGTATAACGTGTAACAATCGCTGGGAAAATCATTTAGACAGAGAAACTATTTTTAAAATGTCGCTTAAAGTAATTTAGTCTATTGAAAAAGTTATACACACTTGTATGAAGTATCATATTTTTTGGGTTGCGAAAAGGAACCGTTGCCATTTTCGCTCCATTTACTTTTTTTTTTATTAAAAATATAATTAGTGGCTCAAATTAACGTTTACAATTGAGCCGAGCTTTATAAGCAACCAAACGTTAATTTAACCGAAAGTTGAGGACAAATTGCGAGTTCTGTATAATTCCCATATGATTTTCGTAAAATTATTGAATGTCTGAACTAAGTTTTAACTATTCAAGCAACTTTCATTGTTTATTCATTCTACAAAAACTCTTTTTTTTGCATACCTTAAGCCTTTCACATTTCTGTTGACAAACTTCCCTCGAAAATTGCGAAAAACTGCATAAACTGGTAGTTTCATCATAATTTCTGCACGTTTGCCGTTTGTATTGAAAGCAACCCTGTATTCTCTTCATTCCCCATATAGGGGTTATCACAACCATCCTCCTCCCGCAGTAATAGTAAGATCTCTGTATTCAAGTATATACAACATAGCTGTAGGTATGCACGTATACACCCACTAAAAGCAAAAACTCTTCAGTTAAACATACCTACGCACACACGCACACACACACAAGCAGACACAAAGTCACACATACTCCGGTACCCACACATGCACACACCTAACATCAGTATACTGTATTAGACATACCAACGTACACAAACCAAAAGGAAACAGAAAAAAAACCTGTCTTCTACCTAGCGAATCACTAAGGGCCTATACGGCATGACAATCCCATAACTGTAGTCAAGCAGACTTCAGGCTGCAAAAGAATGTACCTAACGGTTACTGTAAAAATAAGTAAAATGTAAACAAATCCCATAACGGTA
>CCAG010005389.1:0-19994 GCA_001077435.1 Glossina morsitans morsitans
CCAGAATTCGATACGAGCCGATTACAGCTTTCCTATTGTCGTTGTCCCTCATTTAGACTTCTTTGCAAATTTGCCGCAGCGTTTTCTTCTTCTTTTCTTTTTTTTTTGTGTATTTTTTGCTTTAAATTATGTTGCCGTTTTTGATGTGGTTGTTGTGCATATATCATTAATTTACGCATAAAATTCTTGTGCATGAATTTGCTTTCTGTGATTTGAGCAAACACAAAGAAGAAACAGTCATAAAAAAAGCAAGAGTGAGGGTTAAGTTTTGTGATTAATTATTTGTGATGATCAAGATGCAAGCAAGAATTTTTTTTATTAGAATAAAAATTAACAAAAAAAAACAGGAAGGCTGTGTATGAGCAAAATTCGCATCCTGGATACCCACCCTCTTAAACAGTTTGCTGGCATGTCAGTTCGAATCCACTTCCAATGAGAGAATTATGGACGGATTTCTCATATTTTGTGGCGAGTCACTGATGGAGACTTCTATTGAACCTTTTCTTTTTTAACCTTTAACCCAAAGTGTCTTCTCGAAAAGGGGAGAAATTTATTCTTCTTTTCTTTATACACTACTATGTCCACTTTTATAAAAGGTTATTATCTAAAAGAATAGTAACAAGACTTGAGCGCCTAACAGTTCTTCTTGTGTCGTCGATATTTTCTTTTGAATGACTGGATAGTCTGTAGCGAAAAAGGCGCCACCAGTGGCTTTGTGCTAACGGAGATGTTAAGCAGCCCGTCGAATGGCTACGGATTGCTCTGGCAATCTGCGAAAAGAATATTCCAGAGTTTCACTGCCACGGGTACTTGATCTCAAGATGAGACGCCCTTCAGTTAGGACACATAGCGATAGAATTTTCAAACGAGAAGGTGGACTAGCTAAGCGTTCCGATTTCGAGGTCCTTCCACACATTAAATTTAATTAGTATTAGTATTGAAAAGGGAATTAGAGTAGCAACCTCTGTCCATCTGTTTAAATGGTAATTACAATCCACCAGCCAGGCCAGGCATTACAAAAATAGTTTCACTTTTACCGACACGATGTAAGTTTGCAAAATCAATGGACGGTTACAAGTACGCATATACTTGGCAGGCTTCTAAGGGCTAAAGAAATTTCAATGGAAGGAGATGAGTTAAGGTTCTTTCAACAAAAGGGATCATTTATTCAGACAATAGAGCCATTGTACGACGAGGCGTGCGACAGGCGGCGTCGTCATGCTGAAAATAAACGTCGTCTACATCGATAGCATTAGTTCCAGGCTATAAAAACTGAGTCACAATCGCACTCGGTAATGCAATCTATCCCTAGTAACCGAAGTCGAAGCAGCAATCATTCAAGAAAAAGAAGGCATGGATCATAAGGGCAACGCAATAACGCTTATTTGCGTCGACATGGCTTGAAAATGGTCCGAAATTAAAGAATAACATGACTTGATGTTGAAAGACTTTACGGAGTCAAGATCGATATAATATTGATTTGGCTAATATGTGTTGACTTGTCCATCTCCATTTGGACACCTTATGATGTCTAGCTTGTTGTGAAATTTTTATTAGTTTTGCAAGTGAATATATTTTTGTCTTTTTGTCACGCCCAGAATTAATTACTAAAACTTTTAATTTTTCAATTTTATTCAATTAAAGTTAAGAAGAGGCATGAATTATATGAAAATTGGAAATATTTAGAATTATTTTTAATTTACATACTTTTACGGTATTCTTGCATTAATTTGATTGAACACAAATGTACGTACGAGTGAAGTGAGCTGAAAAATGCATTCGAACGATTACTCACAGCATGAATACCTTGACGATGTAATGCACAAAACAAAAAATTTTCTCGTTTCGTTTTTCTTCTCTAATTGCAAGCAATATGAACATAGATAGATAGATAGATATCTGTGATTATAAACAAAAGAAATGAAAATGAAAAGAGAAACACAAACAATTACTTATCCAATTTTTATGAAAATTTCATATAACGGATCATTTTTCATAAATATTTTAATTAAAAAAAAAAATTCTTAAATTAAAAAACAAATTTATTTTCAAATAAGTTTCAATTTCATTTTCAAAAAAAAAAATATGTTTTTTTTAATTGTTTTTTTTTTTTTCTGCAATGCCTAATAAATATTTGGCAAAATACCTTTAAATATTTGAGAAGAAATTCTTTCCTTATCTGTGCTTACTTCTCTCTCTCTCTCTCTGTGTGAAAATTCCTCTGCTCATATGTTTTTCATCTCGATTTCGGTTCTCTTTTTTTTCCGTTTTGTTCCGTTTTTGTTTTTTTTTTTTTTTCGTTTGAATTTTGCTAATCATCATTCATTATTGTCAGTGTTATAATTTTTTCTTGTTTTTACACACATGAATAACTTTTAAAACAATTTTTTGTTGTTTTGTTGTTTTTTTTTTTTTTTATTTTCAATTTTGTTTTTCCCTATATAATGCTTTTATTCAAATTTCTTTTAAAATAAACTTAAGATTACTAAGAATTCTAAAATTACATATTAATGCGTGTGTATGTGTATGTGTGTGTGTGAGTGTTTATATATATATATATATATATATAAACTTACCTCGTTATACAAGCCAGCACGCACTCACATATACAAACACTTGTAGATGGATGAATAAACTTGTGTTGTGATTGTTTATTTTATTTGTATTTCCACAGGCAGCAAACTGATCCGATAGATCGAATTTACAAAAAAATAATTTTTACTCCGATCAAAGTTCAAGAAAAATACTATTCGCTTGGTTTGTTATTTTGTTTTTTTTTTTTTAATTTAATTTTTATAGCTCGTGCTAAGGATTTTAAAAATAAAAAAAAACAAAAAATTATTTTCATTTCTTGAAACATATGATAACTGTACAGGAAGCTTTTAACATAAGCAGCAAACATTCTTTGTCTCTCATTTTGGATGCCAGGAATTGAAGAGCAGATAAAGAAGATGGTGCGTGTGAGTAACGGTGAAGATCGAAATACTGTTTGACAATAAGCGCAATAGTTTGCTCTTCTCTCCATAAATAAATTGGAAAGGATAAGATCAGAGAGCTGTATCTGGATGCCCCCAAATGAAATCTTTTGGTCTCCTAAAGACATTTCAGATAGCAGATCCAGCCAAGTATGTTACAGTGTCCCAATACCAATTCTCTCCCATCAAAGGCTATACTATCGCATTATAGTTACACTGACAGTGCATAGTTACATTAAATACTCTACACCACTTGGCCTATCATCCTTATGGATAAAATACCAAAAACTACCTTTTATTTTTATCAAAATTCTTATACGGAAAGTGATACGAAAAATAGGTTAATGTAGTCCAATTTAGAAAAGTATATTTAATTGCTCTGCACTAATAAAATTCTACACATGTCAAGGTTGTACGTGCGAATGGAAGATCATTAACAGTAAGAGAAGGGCCCACCTTTTCTTATGCAGATCGATTTAGAATAATTTTTTGAATCATTTTGAATCTGTTTTTCAAAATTTCCCATATGCGTTTAGTCAAAAATATCCCCCTTCGTTGAAAAATATCAAAATATTCAAATTGTTTTTCATATAACGATTCTTTCGAGGTATGGTAGCTTATGGGATGTTTCGTTCATAAAATTAATGCAATTCAACCAATTTTCAGTAGCGTTCATCATATTCGTCCAAAATACAAAAACACATTGATAGACATAAAATTGGAAAGCAGGACAGAGGGACAGATGGAAAATAATTCTCAATTGATTAGGGTAATAAAAAGTAGTTATACAACAAATCGTTCTCGGGATTGCATACGTTCGCACAAATTGCATATAGTTTGTACTACGGAGAGTGGAAACTTTGTACTACGGAGAGTGGAAACCTTTGCTTAATCGACATCCATAAAATTAATGCAATTCAACCAATTTTCAGTAGCGTTCATCATATTCATCCAAAATACAAAAACACATTGATAGACATATAATTGGAAAGCAGGACAGAGGGACAAATGGAAAATAATTCTCAATTGATTAGGGTAATAAAAAGTAGCTATACCACAAATCGTTCTCGGGATTGCATACGTTCGCACAAATCGCATATACTTTGTACTACGGAGAGTGGAAACGTCCTTTTGGGCGATCTGCTTGATTAATGCAATTCAACCTATTTTCATTAGCGTTCATTGTATTCGTCCACATTGACAGACATATGATTGGAAAGCAGGACAGAGAGACAGACGGAAAATGACTCTCAGTTGATTAAGGTAACAAAAAGTAGTTTTACCACAAACCGTTCTTGGTATTGCATACGTTCGCGCAAATCGAACATCGTATTAAGGAGGGTACAGGATAACACAAACGTCCTCGTAACCCTATATTGCCAATCTAAATAAATCTTCCGTTTGGACAATCTGCTTGTATTATCCACCTTTGCTTAACCGATCTCCTAAACCTCACCTCACCTAAAAAGAGGAATCATAACCCAGTTCTGTAATATTTTTTTGATCCAATAAGCACTGAACGAGGCTTTCCTTGGTTATGATTCTGACATATTCAAATTATAATATACATTGAATAGATTAGGAGATGAGAGGAGATCACGAGTTGATCAAGTCCGTAGGCATAAATTGTATATTGGAGAAGGGAAGGGAAGGCGGCAGGATTGCGGCCAGCCGCTGGTTATTTTCTTGTTAAAGTCTTTGTGACTTTGTCACATTTTTATTATACCGCAGGAACAATCACAATAGCGCACTATCAACATCAATTTTGTTACAAAGCAATGGCCTGCAAAGAACAAACAATAAAATGACTTGTGACATGTTTGTGGTAAGGCTCAGGATTTGCTCAGGCTGCAAATTAAGTTTGATTAGTTTTAATAGGAGAATCGCATGCGATGTCTGATGTGAATATAAGATTTCATTATGTATATATATATAACGATTTGCTGGAACTCATATTGCAAAACGCTCAAAGGACCGAACTGGATTTTATAACTTTATTCGCTATATATACCAGATTTTGCCTTTAAAGACTTGCTGCAATTAACGGCTTGCGGTCTATCTAGAGAAAACTTCGTCATTGTTGTGTTGGATACGAAATTTTTATGAAGGTACATGATTCTTGGGACGATGCTCTTTGTATGAATAGTCACAAGAAGACAATTTCTTTCGACCGATAATTCGTAAGCTCGCAAAAAGCCTGTAAAAGCAGTGGCAAACGAGGGAAAGATCTTTATATAAATGAAACATTTTCTCTTCCTCTTCTTGAGTTTAATTAATCAGCCAAGGGAGGCACCCATATCCAAAATCGGTGTTGCGTCTTTAACGACTGAGCACTCACTTCAGCTAAAGCTAAGTAATGCTAGTAGCGCTAGTAATGTTCGAACATTCACTTGGTAGTCGCAATTCTTAACTACTTACTTAGCCGGTCAGGCAACAAATGTTATTTTTTTTTTACTTTTTCCTTAAACTCATTTTACTACAAATGTTCTATATATCCCGGCACTTGACACTAATTAGCTGGGTCTGCCTTCGAGCCTTAGACTTCATTATAATAATCCCTTTGTATATAGCCAGGGATTACTGTATATTAAGTCGCTTCCGTTTTACTATTTATCTTTCTCTCTCTCTCTCTCATTCTTTCTCTCTCGTTTTATTTTTGCTCTTTCCATTTCTGTGTCTCTTGCGTTCGTATGTTCTCTCTGTCTCTCTCTCTCTCTCTCTCTCTATTTCAACATCAAGATGAAATTTCAGTGCTTTTATAAAACGTATAAATTTTCAAGAATAAGAACTTTGTTGTTGTTTCTGAAATTTCGTAAATATTTGTATAGTAAGCGAACAGAAAAAAAAAAAAAAATAACTTAATAGCACACTCATGCGGTGATTTGAGATATTTTAAGATCTGTTTTCACATTTTCAGAAAAAAAAAAAAATAAATAAATAAATAAAGAAAACTGTGCGTAAAATATATACATAACAGTGCGATACTATTACACTCGATCGAGTTAAGCGAAGAAAGAATACATAATATATACCCACGCAAAGTTATAAAAATATACCAGAAATACATACATACCTATATATATATATATATATATATTTCTTCTCGTATGTGCATTTGAAACGTATACAAAATTTTGTCTATTTCTGTAATTTCAGATATTTTTATTATTATTGTTAAAAAAAAAAAAAAACAGAACAAATATATAAGAATTTTTCTTCTTCTTCTTTTTGTTTTATTTTTCCAGATTGTTTTTTAATATGAAAATTTAAAAAGTTTTTTTAAAGCACAATCATGTTACAACATCCCGCCTCTGATTTTTATGATTTGGCTGCTGCTAATACGGCGGTCATAAGTTCACGGCAAACGCCACCTTATAGCCCGACCGGCCTAACGTCAGCAACCACCTCGAATAATAATAATAATAACAATAATAGCACAAGCAATAATAATTTGGATTTGTTGACTCACAATGGCTCCGGAATAGGGGGCGGTGGCGGTGGTAGTACGTCTCTTACCGTCCAAAACAGTAGCAGTACAAATATTGGGAGCAGTGGCAGTGGTATTATAAGTGCAGGCGGTGCGAGCGGTATCAGTAATGGTTCAAATGTTCGTGAAGTCTTACCTAGCTTTGGTTTTACCCAAGAGCAAGTTGCTTGTGTCTGTGAGGTGAGTTGAGTTCGAAAGTTGGAAGAAAATACTTTACTTAACATTTGTTTCATGAAATCATGGTCTTAAAGGTCTTGCAACAAGCCGGCAATATTGAAAGGCTGGGCCGATTTTTATGGTCATTACCACAATGTGATAAATTGCAACTGAACGAATCTGTGCTAAAAGCCAAAGCCGTTGTTGCATTCCATCGCGGTCAATACAAGGAATTATATCGACTGCTCGAACATCATCAATTCTCACCGCATAATCATGCCAAGCTGCAAGCACTATGGCTTAAAGGTGAGAAGAAAAACAAAACGAAAAAAATGAGTAAAAGAAACCTACAAAAAGCGACTTGAAAATACACAAAAAAAAAAAAATAAAAAAATTCCCTAAAACGAGAAATGAATGAAACAAACATGAAATGAACGAAAAAAAATGTGAGAGAAAAAGAAAAAAATTGAAATAATTTCTTGTTTTTAATTTTCGGGGGGAGCCCAGCTCACTATGTGGAAGCCGAAAAGTTACGAGGAAGACCTCTCGGTGCTGTGGGTAAATATCGTGTTCGTCGTAAATTTCCACTGCCTAGGACGATTTGGGATGGTGAGGAAACAAGTTATTGTTTCAAGGTGAGTTCATACGTGATAAGTATGTTAGTATGCATTAGCACACTGAAGCCTTAGTAAGGACAATATATATATTAAAAGTTGATGTACTCTACACATATGGATAGCAAAAAATTGTTTTATTAATTTTTTTTGGTTTTTTTTTTTGGGTTTCTATGGTTTTTGTTGTTGTAACCATAAGTCTTTTTGCCTGTTTGTTTAATAAGTTTTTAGTAAAATTCATTGTTACAATTCGGTTTTACTTACGTTTTTTTCCTTTTCACTTTTTTCACTTTCACACAAAAATAAAGGCTTCTTTTGATTGAAATTTTTTTATTAAATTGTTTGCTTATGTATTTATTTTTTGTTGTTGGTGTTTACAATTATTATTTTAGGAAAAATCACGTTCTGTTTTAAGAGACTGGTATGCGCACAATCCTTATCCATCACCGCGAGAAAAACGTGAACTAGCAGAGGCGACAGGTCTGACAACAACGCAGGTAAGTAATCCGATCGCAGTGCGTCGCAGTTTGAAAAGATTACTAAAATATTTCTGTTAGAATACGGCAGTGGTAGTGCGAAGGATTAAAAGAAATTTTCTTCGCAAGGACTTGAATTGATATTTTTTCATCTTTCATTGTTTACGTAACATTCGATTTCTCTCCGCATATATTTTTTGCATTAAAACTTTGTGAGCTGAAAAGCATTCTTCATTCATCTTTCGTATCTTTTCATTAATGCATTCTTTGTGGAATTTTTAAAGCAATATATCTTTTTTTCATAGAACGTGACCTTGAAATATGATTTCTTAGCGAATTATGTCATTAAAATATTTTAGTTACAAATTTCATAAATCTTTAGCTCATCTTAATAATTAGTACATAATTGCTTATTATATATATGTATACATATATATATTTAAATGATGATAGCATATTAGCATGAAACGACTGTTAATGTCCGCGATTTAAATGAAATTTTTTTTTTTTTTTGATTTTATTTTCTCGAAGAAACATCTAAAGATTTTTCTTAAAATTTTCAAATGCAATTAAATTTTAATAAATTATCATTACTATGACGATGTAAATCAAACGATGATGAGAACACTTAGACTAGTGATTTGCCTTAGCGCAGTTCGACCTTGTAATAGTCAAGAAGTTTACTTTGAATTCTTTATGAATTTTCGTCGTCTAAAACAGGGAAAGGTCGTGTTGATCTACGAATAATAGAATACGCGAATCAAGTTCTTCTCTAGCAATATATAAAAGATAAATGAACCGCTGGACGGACGGACGGACGGACGGACGGACGGACGGACGGACGAATCCTGACGAAACATTAATACAGGAATGTAAGAATTTTTCAAAATTGTTTTCAGAAATTACAAGTACCATGTCGAAATTAATATATCCCTCTGCTGTGTGTAGTAGTAAGTTTGAATATAAAAAACTTTCAAATTAAATTTTAATAAATTAATTTAATAGGAAATTATTTTCTTAAAATTGTAAAAATAAAAACAAACAAAAAAAAAACACTGCGCAATACTTAGATTCTTTTTAACAATCTTGCAGGTCTCTAATTGGTTTAAAAATCGACGTCAACGAGACCGAGCGGCCGAGCATAAAGAGTAAGTAACGAGTAATAAAAGTTTTATTGAAGATATTAAAATATACTTTAAAGAGACACTTGTACTTGGATTTCGTTGTTTTTTTTTTTTCATTATAACTTTTGGAAAATTTTTTTTCCTTTTTTTTTTTTTTTCTTTAAAAATAGTATTACAAAATATATAGATTGCATTGAGATTTGTGTAGAAAATTTGCCAAAAAAAATATTTATTTATATATACAGATGCATGTATGCATAGATGTATAGTTTATTTATTTATTTATTTTTTTTTCATTCTTTAAATGTTATTTTTGATGCTTAATGAAATAAAAACATTTGTCATTGTAACATATGGTTCCAAATTGCACATATATATGTGTATGTACATAGGTGCATGCATAATAACAACGATTAAATAAATATATATATAAATTATTGAGGATTCCTTCAAGTTTTTCATAATATTTTGAAATAATTTTTGCCTTCTCGAGTGTTAAGCTAAGATGCATGTATATCGGCATTTTCACGGCATCAGGACGATTTGTTACGCAACCGTGCCATACCTGTTTACACTATTATTGCTATTCAATGATAATCGTAGGCCGTAGTCTCCGTTGAAAAGAAACATTTTCGCTAATGATTTAATAAATCGTTAAATAATATTTTTTTTTCATTATGCTTTATGTGAAATTCATCGAGATCGGGGGATTTGAAGATCGTCAAGGAGCTTATTAGACAGTTTTGCTGATTCCTAATTTGGGCTCCGCACGAAATACTATGGCTCTTAGTTGTGAGCATTGATGCTATTTTTTATGGGCATTAAATTGGGTTTTATTTCAGAGGCGGCGTATGCCTCTGCATCGGATAAGGAGCTCACTAACTAGCTACTGCTGCCTATACTATTATTGCTGCTATTGCTATCGTAATTAATTTTTTCAAAATAACCGGCTTAAGTATTACGAACTGACTTTAAGACCACACTTAAGGACGGTATGAGTTCGTTAGGCTGTTTTTTACTTTCCTTTGGTCAAGGACTTCTCTTACTATATTTGAAAAAGGATTTATTCTCTGGGTAGAACGTTACATTTAAACGAGTTCGTAAACGAGCATTCAAGTGTCGCTTGCCATTATGTCTCTGTTGTGTCTTCACTTAAATACCCAATGGATTGCTTTGTAAGGACATTTGATTTTTTTTCATGATGTGTTTCGTGAAACGGTTTTAAATATTTATTTAAATGTTGTTTTTTTAATAAATAGAAAATACTTTTTCCACTCTTAAGGAAACATCTGCGTTTACATATATTAGAAAAACAAAAAAAAAAAAAAACAAAAAAAAAATGTGCTACAGAGCGAAGTAATTTGTGGTGCTTAAGTTCTTGTTGCCTATTTCCGAAATTTATTAATGGGGTTTTGAAAGTACGAAGGCCAGTATTCTTGTATAGTATGCGAACACTATTTAAAGATTATTATTTACTTCGTTCCAACTTGCGTACGTTTAAAATTGCCGTTAATTTAATAGTTAGTATTTTTAGTAGAGAAGAGAGTTCAAAGGAGATAAATTCAAATTTTAACATTCATCCAAACATATTCAAAAAATGTAAGAAAATATAATAAAGTGCACCAAAGCCCTCTCTGCATTAAAAAAGAAAAAAACAAGTAAGAAACTTATATTCGGCGGGGGCCGAATCTCGCATACCCACCACTATGCTACGAGGAGAGGGCAAAAATCCAAAAATTATTATTAAAGAAAACGGAGTTGCGTTCAGTTTACGCTCCACTGCGCGCTTCCGCTCTGACCAATTTGGCCCATTTTTCAATACTAACCTGCGTGCAGAAACTTCCAATGATTCTACCAAATTTGAAGTTGATATCTTCAGTTTTGCGACTCGGAGAGTACCAACAACACACACTATACAGACGGACAGACATGGCTTTTCGCAATTTCATCCGGTTTCTTCTGGATGTTGTAAACATTATGACCCCCAGCCTTGAGTGAGGAGTGTAAGAAAAAAAGCTTTTAGTTGAAATAAGGACAAACGCACAGACGGACGGACATGGCTAAATTAACTCACAACTTCACGCTGATCAAGAATATATCTATACACTTTATAGGGTCTCTAAAGCTTCCTTTCCCCATATTATTGCGGTGGGTTCAAAAAAATTAAAAACCCGAAAGGGAAAAATTTCTCGGCATTTTTTTAGAAAAATTTCGAAGATATTTTTCTTATGTTTTTTGAAATTTTTCTAAACCAAACAAGATAGGGGCCATTTTGATCGCTAGCTCTCACGTTGAAGAAATTCTGGGCAAAAACCAGGACCAAACGATCATCAATGTCTTCTTTTGAAAGAGTGAAGGACATGAGTACCGCATGCGATAAATTTTTGCTAATTCCGATTTAGTTAATAAGTTTCATTATTCATCCATTGGGGACCAGTAACGTCAATTAAGTTAAGTTCGCTCATCATCTTTGAAAGAGCTTTCGCGTCAAAGCTTACCAAAAGAAAAAAAAGTATCGCATTTCTCAGTTCGTCGAGAGCTGAATGGTTGAATGACTGAATGATTTCTAGTTGGATCACCTAGTTTTGCAATAGGAAGGCCTAGCTACCTCTCTATTCTCTCTGTTAATATGAGCTTTCATCTAAACCTTCCCGAAACTGAAAGTGTAAAATAAAATATTTTTTTTGACTTCACTATGGTTTACTTACATGTTGGGACCTTCATCCAAACATGTCATGCCAAGCTTCGCGTCATTTCGGAAAAAAAAAGAAAAGAAAATGGTTGCACAACCATTGCTCTAATCGAAAAGCATGAGTACTTGGTGAGGCTTTTGGACTGCAGTGCAATAACTAACTTTCCAAATAGAGCGTGTCCTTGATCTAAAATGCAACTTGTCTTGTTGAAAGACTCTTTACGTGAGGCGCACTCTTTATTCAATGATGAACTGTAACTGAACTATAGATAAAATTGAAATCGATTTATAAGTAACTACGTTATGTGTCATCTTTTAGGAGAGTTTTTTTACGTGCATTTATTTTTGTAGTAATGTGTATGTTGTCTACTACTCTATCGTGCGTACAGTAGGTAGCTTATCCTAGAATAATAAAAAAAATTTGTATTTGACAAAGTCATAAACGATTCATAACTTGTTTGATGGCGTTAAAATCAACAGCAACTGTAACTATATGGCATTGTGTGGAATACCACTGACTTCCATAGAGATGCGAACATTTTTTGCAGTATAACATTAAGCGTGTTTCTTACTTTCATGTAAAGCAACATAAACATTTGTCAAAGACAAATTGTTAGTGTATTAGAGAAGTTACAACACATTGAGCTTGAAGTTCTCAGCGGGCGGTCTTTCGCGATTTTCTGTCTAAAATTTCAACGAAGCATTTTCTTTAAGTCATGAAGTTTTCCACATATTCAAAGAGACCCAACCTGTCTATTGAGTTAAAAGAAATATTTCTTTTTCCCAAATATTTGCCTTTAAAGGTGTACTGCACTCATTTTGTTAGACCAGTGTTCCTTTTTAAAGGATTACTTTTTATACCCACCACTGCGAGATGGGGGCGCATTCTTTTTGTTTTTTTTTTTTCCAAAATATAGGTGACATTCGAAAGGAAGGTTCAGAGATCCTATTCTTAATCGGCGTGAAATCATGAGTTGATTCAGGCATGTCTGTCCGTCTGTGCGACTATATGGTGTGTGTTGTTGGTACTTTCTTGATCGCAAAAATGAAGACATCAACTTCAAATTTGGTAGAATCATTGGAAGTTTTTGCACGCAGGTTGGTATTGAAAATAGGCCAAATTGGTCAGCGAAGAAGCGCGCAGTGTAGCGTAAACTGAACGCAACTCAGTTTTTTGTAATAAAAAGTTTTGGATTTTTACTCGTTATTCGGAAATTATTAAAGTTGGAAGGTTGAAACTTTTCATATTTGCTTTACGAAACACTTTACTCTCTAGGTCCAAAAATGGAACCAATCGGCCATGCCCACACAAAATTACAAGTGGTTAAATATTGTTTTTTTCTCTTTTTTGAGGTTTTGTGTATGTTTATTATAAGGCAAACAAGGCAGAATGTTCAAAACTCCCCAAATGAAGATATATTATCAGCCTAAAAGTGGGTTAATTCTTGAACGAATATAGTAGACACCGCGATTACTTTTTTCTTAATATTAGCAGCGATATGGGTATCAAATAAAAGAACTTGGAAAGTAAAACGCGAAAAGCATAGTAATGGGTATGCGAGATCCAATTTTCCGAGAAGATTCCTAGATTTCGTTTGCTGCTTATTTTTCCATATACTGCGGCTTATTTTCAGACAATCACTTCCCTTCAAAACCGAATGTTCCATGTCAACGATTTGTAGATTGATTCCAAAGGAATGCACGTTCCAAACGAATGAATTTTCCAAAAATTTCTTCCCGCCATATCCTTTTTCAAATAAAGCTTCAACACTACCGCAAAAGTACGAAGCTTTTCCATTTTCATGAAGGAAAGATAGTTGAAGAGAGCTTTACTTTAATCCATTTATCCTTAGAATCATCTTTTGGCCATTTGTACATCGATTTGTAAATGAAAGAACTTGGAGAGTGGGAATGATAGAACCACAGTGGTGGGTATGCGAGATTCGGCCCCCGCCGAATGCAACATTCTTACTTGTTCTTTTTCTTTTGCGTTGTATACACTTTTGTTCTTTTTCATACCGCTTCTTCACTGCTGGAAGAGATATTTATGAAAGAAGTAGATTGCGTGACTGAAAGATCGAAAAAATTTCATGATGACCTGAACTTGAAGCCTAAAAAGAAATCAAAGGTTACCATTATAGTGTGTAGTGTGTCTGTTTTTTTTTTTGTTTACCTAAAAAATGTTGATCTCTTTAACTATACGAGATTTTTCGTAGTTCAAGAACGTTTACGCGCCATTTATTTTTTTCTTAATTAAGTAGCCAATCATTTACGCTTACGCAGACAAAGAAGTAAATAAAATTTAAGATGAGACTATTTTCGTTAATATTAGATTGCAATATAAAGCATATTCTCGGACGAAGAGGTATTTGTTTGCCTAACAATATGTCTTGGGTTTCGCTTATGCTGTATTTTCTGCAAATCATTTGACAAAATGTTTTCCTAAAAAGCAAATGCGTGAACTGGTTGATTGGAACTATTTCGCGTTGACCTTTTCCGAGATCTCAGGAAATATTTCTACCAGATTTTGGATCAATATCGCTCAAGGTTTGTAACTTTTTTCCCGATTTTCAATAGCGGCGTGAACTCAGCTTATCGTCTGAATTTAAGATCGCTACACGCTATATTTTTAAATGATTTAAGTTTTCCAACTTACTTAGTACAGGATAGTAAGCAAACTCTGCCTATGAGCAGAATGCATACATCTGTCAGCTTGAAGTTTACGTCTCAATTCAATAATCGAAGACGGTACCAAGCGCACAGATCTGATCAAAAATATATATAATTTTGTGGGTATTATATTAAAAAATAGAAAGATAAGATTTACAAGATTTTGTGAGGGATTGATCCCGAGCGGCTTAACTACAAAAGTAAATATTTGGGACTTAAATGTAGTTGATTTGAAGTAATGTTTGACTAAGATTCCCTCCAAGACGATCACAAACTTCTTGTGACGTTTTTTTTTTTATATATTTTTCTCTTTTTTTTTTACAGAAAAAAAAAAAAAACAACTTTTCAAAAATATAAATGTAGAATAAACAAAAGATGAAAAAGGAAAAAAGAGAAGGAACAAAATAAAAAATACACAAAGATATCAAATTACCAAAGAACAAAAATGAGCAAAAAAAAGAAAAAAAACATGTACACATGTGTGTGGATATGCCTCTGTGAGCGTGCATACTATATAAACAAACATAATCAATGATGTGCTGTGGAAAAAGAAGAAGACTTAAGTAAAGAAAAAAAAAAAGAAAAAGATACAAAAAAGAAAGGAAAACCTAAAACCAATATTTATATATCAGCGTGATGATGAAGTTCGCTCTTAACAATAATAATAGCGTTCATAACAAGTTTGGTTGTGAAATTCGCTAAGAGAAAAATCAGTCGTTTTTAAAGACTTTTTGAAAACTCTTGGGATCTCCTGAAATGCTTCGTTTCTAAGAACGAGTCCTAATCAGGAGAAAAAAAAAACCCGAGCCCTCATTGACGCTCCCATATATTGCATTAATGATATGTTTATTTCTTCGGCTTTTGATAACCGACATCTTCAAGTCCTTTCTTAGTGACGAAAGAAACTGGATGATGTAAAGTTTTGTCTGAAAGCCCTCGTAAGGGGCTCATTCCATTTACTTCAGCTTAAAAGCAGCTATCTTAAGCTAACAACGGAAAACAATGCTTAGGGGCTTCTTCTTAACGCTCTTTGGTTTCTTCAGCTTTTGATGAGTGACATCTTCAAGTCCTTTCATAGTCAAGAAACAAATTGAATGATCTAAAGTTTTGTTGGATATCCTTTATAAGGGCTCATTCCATTTGCTTTAGCTTAAAGACAGCTTTCTTAACTTAACAACGGGAAACAAAGCTTAGAGACTTCTTCTTAACGCTCTTTGGACTTCAGTATATTACACTCGCACTTAAACGTGTAATGCAAGTCCAAGGTATAGAAATGATTTCTCCATGCAAAAGAAACTTTTAGTTAATTAGTTTATACAGTTTCCAGTTAACTTAGGAGGCGAAGAAGATATTAAATTGTTTAGTAAACTTCTATCTATCGATACTAGATTGCTACTAAAAAATCAAGTGAAGACTTGAACCAGTTAACAATTTGTCTGATAAATAAAAAACTTCTGTTATAAATATATATATATATATATATATATGATCTTTTCTCAAAGCCTTCAAGCTTACATCTATGCATTCGTATGCGCACATTTATATGTATGTATGTATGTGTGTGTGCTCATCATTTGCATAGACATATAAGGCTGTAAAACATAATCTTAAATGTTTTACTGTAACACAAACAACAAAACGAAGAACAAGCAGTAAGAGCAGCAAATACAGCAACAGTAATACAAAGTCCAAGGACAAGTTTTATAAAGTGACAAGTATGTCATAAAAACCAATCTTACATATATATATATATATATATGATTCGGCATTTATGCATATGTGTGCGTATGTGTTTGGTGTATGCGAAAAAGACATTTATTAAAAATTAAAAGAAAAAATTAAAAAGGCTTTAGTCGCTTTACCACGAATCTTGAGTACGCACCGAATTTAATCAGTGGACAATATAATGATGAGGGTGGTAATGTATGTATGAGTTGCATTTGCGTAGACTACAGTTTACTAAATCAAGGTTTTTACTCCGTTTTCCTTGGAAATAAGGATAGACGAAATAATCATATAATGTAGAAGCCAAAAAGGTCTTTCAAATTTTGTCAGCAGATACAGTGATACATAAAGATTCCCTTGCCAAAGTCCCACATAGCATTCATAAATCAAATGTAAGCCGCCCGATTAAATGCGATATTAGAGAGCTTTGCTTAGCCTTGCTCGTGGGTACCTTGAAATATCGCACAAATATACATATATATTACAATGGCTTCAAATTGCATTACCAACGAAACGATCAATTTAATAAACCTTTCATGCTGTCGCTAATAAAAAAAAAGGAACACGACTTAAGTAGATAACTTATTTATGTCATATTAAATTTATAAAAGATCTATAAAAGGTATTTAATCTTCGAGAGCAAAAAAATAGATTTTCGTGAAATTCAACTAATTGGGTGGTCGATCGAGTATATATATATATATATAACATTTTTTTCGTTGAAAACAATCATCATTTTTTCTTTTAAAGATTTAACAAGAAGTGATTTACTTATAGAGAGAGATTCAATCTGTGGACCTTTTGCTTCTTGGTTTCGTGTAATAACAAGACAAAGGTATGGTTTAAGATATCGTGCGAAAAAATACTTTTCGTCATGAAGAGAGGAAAACTTTTTTTATATATTTTATATATGTATAATAACTTACCGATAAAACAAACCTACGTAACTCCAAGCAAAGCGTTTCTGAAGTCCCTTACTCAGTTTACATCTATTTTCCAAACACATCCCGCTGGATTTCGTATGCTAACTGGACAGTAATCGTATTCATGTTGAATTAAAGCGCATTCCTTCATTTCTCTCATTTGATTAACATATTAATTGCCCTCAATGCTGCTTGAGAAGTTTCATCTTAGGCTGATCCTTTGCTGAGATCATTGACGCAAGCGTAATCCTTTTTATTTCTGTTTCTGAAAACTTTCATCATACGTAGGAAAAGGTAAATAAAAGGCATTACATTCTTGGTTATAAATATAAGAAAGCCTTTTATAATTTTGTTAAGTCATTAAACGAACTCCTCTTTTTTCCCTATTATGGTTATTTCGGTTAACGGTCACCAATCCAATATGTGTCTCTAAGGTGCTTCACATTTCAAGGCGATTTTTCTATGTCTCCTTAGCCATGTCTATTAGGGAGTTTTTCTTAACGTCAGCAATAGTTGACTAGGTAAACTAGGTTAGGCCCACTTGCAATACAAATGAAAGTTAAATAAATTTAATCTTCCGAAATTGATGCAAAATTTATGTTACTTCGCTAATTGAAGTAACTTTCAGTTAACTAAAGAAGCAGCCTTAACTTTAACTTTCAGTTAACGAAAGAAACTTACTGGACTTTAACTCTCAGTTAACGAAAGAAAGTTACTTAACTTTAATTTTCAGTTAACGAAAAACAATTACTTAACTTCAGCTTTCGGTTAAGCCCAATTTTATTTTATGATGTTTAGCTATGGTCCAGCCGATATTTAAATTGGACTATAAGAACTCGTCTTCTTGCTAACTGGTAAATCATATGAAAAAAATGCCTGATAAGACGAATATTCGCAGCAAACGTTCGATCACGATAATCCAACTAACGATTAAAAAAGTATATGTTGATGAGAAGCAAATAATGTAACCTCCAGTTAAGAGTGACAGTTGGAAAATCTTTTGTCAATTGTAGCTTTCAGTTAAAATTAACTTGTTGGAAAGGGTCTTCAATCATACTCTACTACTACTACTACTATTATTACTACTACTACTACTACTACTACTATTACTATTACTACTACTACTGGATCTTCCAAATCTTCCAAAAAAGGAGTTGCTTAAAACTTTTTATATAACAAAGCCGTTATTCCACTTACTATATAGCGCCATCCATGGTATAAATTTTAGTACAGATAAAACTCGGTCAAGATCGTTCGATAATGCAATTCATCGCTTAATCATGACATTCAAACCGTCATTAACTATGATTGTAGAGATTATTCGACTTTTCCGATTGTGTTTTCTGAGGACCAGACACGACAGTTTCGGTTGCTTATGTAGTCGGACTTTGAATAATTTCGTTCAAAATGTTTTTACGAAAATCGTACGTTTAATAAAATGAGTCCGCATAAAAGCTAAGCGATTTGTTAAGGAACCAAATTTCAAAAAAATGTTCATAGATGGCGCAAAATTTAAAATAACATCCGTCAAGAGCCTGGAATAGAGAAAACTTAAAAAATGTCCTTATTAGGCTTTAATACGTTTCCTTGCCACGGCTGCAGGTCGTTACAAAATCTAGATATATTTGTTTCTAAGGCGGAGGTTATAATTGACGAAGTGCTAAACAAAAGTTACTCCTACTTCTAGCCAAAGAGGAAGTAACAAAACTATAATTCGTACGTATTTATATATGTATATATATGTACATATATAATAATCTTATTGGATTCATTTCGTGGTCTGGACAAACCCTAATGAAAGTCTCTCGTCTAATATTTAGTGTGGCACCGAAGGAGCTCAAATGTGAGTAACTTCGTGGCTTTAGTTATATCGGTTAAGATTATTCTCATGATGGCTGCCTAACTAAGTTCAAAATGATCAAAACTCTTGCCCTTTTTAAAAAGAAAATAGTTTCCCAACTAAGATCTGACATGTAATTATTTACGATTACAAGATGCAACATTATATAGCGTTTGAATATTTCTCGACCACATTTATGATCAGAACTCTTGCCCCTTTTTAACAAGAAAATAGTTTCCGTCATCCATTTGAATAGGGAAAGTAAAGAAAATGGAGAAGAAAAAAAAAAAAAATCGGATTAAAATATTTTAAGCTCACACCATGAACTTCAACTTGATTTGACTGACTTATTGACTTGAGCTCAATGAAAACCCGTAATATATAAAAGCAATAGAAAGCAGAACACAACGAAGCCATAAAAAAGTGTTTTGAATGAACAGCTTTAACGTTATTATTGTGCGTTGGCATAAAAAAAAAAAATAAAAAAAAGGCAATAAAAACAATAAATGTTATCTATACATACATACATACATATATAACTACTGTACAGTTAAAAGGGAACAACAATAACAAAGTAAAGATATTTATAAATAAAAAAAAAAATTTAAATCAAATACTTTTGCTTTTCTTAAAACAGATCATTTGAGGAAACTACAAATACATGTATAGAGTTCGAAATGCCTTGGAATGCGTTACTTTTGTTCAATTCAGAATCCCTTACATTCATAAATAGGAATATCACCGGCCGACCTTTTGTTTCTCTCTAATTACATTAAAATAAAGTCATTTTTCATTTAATGATTGATTTTCATCAGCCACCACGTTGGCAACTGCAAGTATGTTCATTTTGTCATTCCATTTGTACATGAATTCCAACATCCATCACCCACCAAAAAAACTCTGCAGGTTCTTTTTTGTTTAAAAAAAAAAAATAAAAAAAAAAAAAAATTCCATGCATGATGAAAATATCATCAAAATCAACATTGGGAGTGACACGATATGAGAATCGGGAAAAGAAGAAAGAAGCAAAGCACAAATGTAAAAAACGTATAAATGAGAGAATTTAGGAAAAATTAAAGAAAAATGAAAAAAGAAATACTCTCCGAAAAACAACTTTAACGACATAACTAAAACTCATAATGACAAGGAGAAAAGAAAAAGAAAACGAAAAAAAAAGAAAAAAAATGTACGCACATTTCCAACAGCAAATGCAAAATAATAATAATAACAACTATAACAACAACAACGAGAGCAACAAAAATAAGGCAACGTAATTTGATACTTTCATAAAAAAAATACCCGCCACCCAACC
>CCAG010005391.1:0-31351 GCA_001077435.1 Glossina morsitans morsitans
CAACTGCAAGTATGTTCATTTTGTCATTCCATTTGTACATGAATTCCAACATCCATCACCCACCAAAAAAACTCTGCAGGTTCTTTTTTGTTTAAAAAAAAAAAATAAAAAAAAAAAAATTCCATGCATGATGAAAATATCATCAAAATCAACATTGGGAGTGACACGATATGAGAATCGGGAAAAGAAGAAAGAAGCAAAGCACAAATGTAAAAAACGTATAAATGAGAGAATTTAGGAAAAATTAAAGAAAAATGAAAAAAGAAATACTCTCCGAAAAACAACTTTAACGACGTAACTAAAACTCATAATGACAAGGAGAAAAGAAAAAGAAAACGAAAAAAAAAGAAAAAAAATGTACGCACATTTCCAACAGCAAATGCAAAATAATAATAATAACAACTATAACAACAACAACGAGAGCAACAAAAATAAGGCAACGTAATTTGATACTTTCATAAAAAAAATACCCGCCACCCAACCATAAAACTCTACAAATGAAGGCAGTCACTTGAATACGACGACGGCAACGACGACGGCAACGACAACGACAACGACAACGACAACGACGACGACGACTATAACAGCAACAATAAAAACGTAACGACAATGATGACGATGACGTTGTTTTCATACACATACAACAACCAATACTATATACTATGTATATACATAAATAAATAGAAAAAAAAAAAAAATAAAACCAATGTGTTGTTCCCTTTGCCTTGTTGATCAGCGCGCGCGCGTGTATGCGTAAATGTGTACACAATTATAATGATATGAATATATATAGGCACGTTTGTTTGTGTGTGTGTGTGTGTGTACTGTTTGTTTGCACTTTTCGCAGCCAAAGAGCAGTGACAGACAGAGCCCTCCATATGCTTCTTCTACTGCTTAATTCACTTTACAGCCATCAGGCACTTACTTCAGCAACGAATATACGCTCATAAAAGCCATTACCAAAATGGAATAATACACACAATTATTTACCTATAAACATATTCACACACACACACACACACACACACACATCTGCCTATGCAATGTGCCCATATTTATAAAGAAAAAAAAAAAGAAAATAAATAATAAAAAAAAAACCGAGTGATGTCAGGGTAAAAATTTTGTATTCTCATATCGTGAACAGATTAAATGTAAAGACAACTAAACTAAAGAATAAAGCTACCATAGAAGCCTTCAGAGAGCAACCATATATTCAGCTGAAATCTCCTGAATCATCATTAGCATCAATAAAATATAATTAGACTTAATACAAAGCATTTCGCCTTAGCTCGAATTTCGATAGGTTGTCGTTAAAGTTCTGCTAGAAATCTCATATTTTGAAGAGTTATTCGCTGTATTTAAGGAGTGACCAAAGGTATTGCTTAAAAAAAGATTAAGCCGCGCCTTATTAAAGCCTATACTGCGGGCATTTATTCTTTATCCTGCTCTGAACCTTTACGAATGGAAGGAAGCGACGAATAAATGCCGTTTGCTGAAACTAAAACCAGTAAGAATGCCATAGTCGGACAAGGCCGACCAATCCATATCCGATACCAGTTGGCTTAGTTAACAATGCAAGTAAGACTGCCATAGTCGGACAAGGCCGGCCATTCCATATCCCATACTAGTTGGCTTAGTTAACAATGCAAGTAAGACTGCCATAGTCGGACAAGGCCGACCAATCCATATCCGATACCAGTTGGCTTAGTTGACAATGCATCAAAAATTATACATTATTTTCAAGATGCATGCATAGTTTCCATGAAAGCCCTCATATTGGAAAATACTCAAATGTCCACGTGGTCTACATTTAGCAAACTACGAAAACGGAATCTTTATATGGGAAAAAGGTGTAATTTTCAATATTTCTTGGTGAAAATTATTTAATAACAGTAACTTGACAAAGAAAACACTTTCCCCGATTCGATCGATCGCAGTCGAGTTATATAAACTCACAAAACGATATTATCGAGAATCACTGTCGAATCAATTACGCACACGATAGCGGTGAAATGACCTCAGGTCACCTGAGACTAACGGAGATTTTTTACGAAAACTTTTTGACAGCCTACTGTATGGCAATAATGATTAGCCAAATTCGCTTCTAATTTTTTCAGAGCTGGAATACACTTTTAATTGCCAGCAGATATCTCGTTTAATAAATTATTTTTCCAATTTCTTAACATGTTCTTTCTTATTGTATGTTCTTTGATTACCAAGAGATCAATTTTCGCGAAAATCCTTGTTAGGGTAGTATCCAAAAAATAGGTCGAGATGGTCCAAATTTGTTACAGTTAACTTTTATATGTTAAATTACTACTAGAATACAATTTTCATTTTTCTTCAGTTTTCGTTACATGAGAGAGGGTTCAAAAATTGCCCCAGCTGGTCCAAAGTTCTTACACCAATTTAGAGTGCTCAAAAACTACTCAGGTTTACTGAGAAATTTTCGAAATTGCAAACATTTTTCCATACAATGACTTTTCAGAATAGCGCGTTATATGGGGTGTAGTCGAAAAAGTGGGCCGATCCGAACCATTGTCAGTAGCGTTAGTCTTTAAGTCACAATACGCCACTGTACCATATCTCATCTCAGAATTGCAACCTGTAGCTTGATCACAAATTTACAAGGACAGACGGACAAACCGGCTTAAATCAATTCAGATGATGATTCTGAATCGATCGATATAAGAAAATAGTAGGAGATTCTTAAGGCCCCGCTAACTTAATATACCCTATACTGCTAGTGGTGTAGCGTATAAAAATGAATAAATGTTATAGTTCTTCATGGGAGCAAAGGGAAACCTGAAAAAAGCTTGAAAATAATTTGAAATAATGATAAGGAATATCATCGATACACAATGAAGCATAAAAAAGTATTTATCAGAGTATTTTAATTTTACTTTAAGACTTTCTTTTGCCGATTATTAAAAGTAAAATAAATTTCTTTTTTTCTATTCATTTTAATAAAAAATAAATAAAATTCATTTTCTATATTGCATTTTAGTTTTCTATTCATTTGTTTATTTGTTTTTTGTTTTTGTTTTGTTTTATGTAATTTGATCCTACTGAACACTTTTATATATATGTATATATATATATATGTACATTTGAACACAAGTTCTGCAAATGAAACCCCAAAAACGTTAACCAAACCTAAAAATAATAAAACCGAGTAATCGCTCAAATGTGTTATGATTCTCTAACTCTTTCTATCTTTTACATTATCATATAAATAAATGTGAATGTTTGCAGCTTTATGCCTATATTAGCAAACATTGTGAGGTCTTCGTTTTTTTGTGTGGCTCCAAACATAACAAATTTCTAAAGCGCTGCAAAAGCACCTTCTCGGTGATGGATAGGATAGGAAGCATGCCTTGCCGTCAACACTTTAAACTCAATAAAAAGCGAGAAATCACCATCGATGATTCCCATTTTAATGCATTAATCACAATAATAATAGTGATAATAATAATAATAATAAGAAAATCGTTTCTCATTTTTTAAAGATTGTATTACAAAAGGAAGGGACTTTAAGCATTAAATTACTTTATACAAACGATACAAACCCATTAACGGAACAAAAGGGATTAATATGTAATTTTTTAATATGCATTTAAATTCACACATTTTTCCCTCTCCCTCTCCTCTCTCACTACACATCTGTATGTTTATGTTGTGTTGCAGGGCGTATTAAATTTGTGCGGACGCATGTAACTCGCAGATGAGCTACAAGATAGATCCATCTTTTATTATACCGACCGATTCATAATCATTTTCTGCCTTGTTTTTGTGTGTTGTCTGTGTGTCCGCTTGATGTCTGTCCACGTATATTTGTATTCAACCTATAAGTCGCACTTTTCGAGATTTTTTAATGAAATTTGGTACACTTTACGGCACACTAATGACGAACGGTATTGAAAATTGTTGCGTTCGGTTCCTTTTCATGCTTCATAGTAGTAAATCCACAAAGGAATCAACCTTTCTGAATTTGGACTAGGTAGGTCTATTTTTTTATATAGCACTGCATATAAGGACACTGATGAAATGTAAATCCTCTTAGGCCAAAAAGGTCTAATTGTTAACGTTGTAATGACAATGAGTGAAAACATTATAGTCGGGTTAGGTCTACATCACATTGTCTAACATAACTCGAGTTTTTGCCATAGAACACAAAAATTATACCCGGTTTTTATATGAACTTACTGTTATGGAACTGCATATTAAAAATTACGCCCCCTTGTAAATAAAGGCTTACTTTCCGTAAGAACTTACCAAGATGTTCAAAAATTTAGATATGTGTCCAGAATTCAGCATGGGTCGATTTTAATCAAAGCATAATAAAACTTTAACTTTTCTGTTTTAAAAAAATAAAAATTTTCGTAAAAAGCCTTATACAGTGTATGATCCAAAAAAATAGGGCGAGATGGTTCAAATTTGATACAATAAATTTTTTTTCTTAAGTTACTATTAGAAACTGATTTTCATTCTAAAGCATTGAAAATTAAACGTTTTTGTGTCCCGTTATATGAGGGGGTCAAAAAATGGTCTGATCTTGTCCAAAGTTTTCACACCACTCTTTAAATGTCCAAGTATTTTTCCATATACTTTTCAAAAGAAGACGTTTTATGGGGAGTAGCCGAATAAGTGGACCGATGCAAAGTATTTTGAATAGTGTTCGTCTTTGGATCATAGTTGTGCTGGATCAAAATATCTCAAAAATTGCGACCCATAGCTTGAACACACATTTAGATGGATGGACATCAGACTAGATGGTAAGGAATTTGGAACACATAGGCCTGCCTTTCAGTCCGTAACCTATATTGGGTTTATCGTGAAAAGAAAGCCGAAGAATAAGGCTCTCATAGAAGCCTTCAGCGAGCAACTATGAATCGTCATTAGTATCAATAAAATAGAATTAGATTTAATGGAAAGCTTTTCGCCTTCGCTCGAATTTCGAAAGCTTGTTGTTAATGTTGAACCAGAAATTTCATATTTTGAAGAATACGTGACAAAACGTAATACTCTGCCCCTCATTAAAGCCTATTCTGCGGGCACTCTGCTCTACACTTTTACGAATGAGAGCAAGCGATGAATAAATGCCGTAATGAAGTATCCTTTTAAAAGTAGTTTTCTTTGTTCCTTCTGTTTATTCTTAAATCATGTCGGAAGGAAGTTCAGCGACAAACAGAACTCGATACATATTCGTGTCGATTATCGTTTCAAATTTGTGTACTTTGACGTGGAGTAAGGCGATGGATTATTAAAGCATGTATGACTACATATATAACGTATAAGATGATCTCTGGGGTATTTTTATTTATGCAGCAGTAAACCTGTTGACTTTCAACACTGAATACAATATTTTTTTAGAATAAGTTGTTTATAGAAAACAATGCGAGGAAGTAGACGGCACAACAATTGACAACAATTGTTTTTCATACATTTTGGAAGCACTTTAGGTGTTCGATTACAAATGCAATACATTGACTTGTATATGTATGTATATATATACGTCCACGTCATGAATAATGTGAAGAAATGAAAACGAGACACCACTAATACCGCAACAAAATTTAACCGATGATTACTAGTGACACTTCAAGTGGCTGCATACAATTGAATTGAAATTTGCGTACAAATAATTTTATTAGATCTAATCAGTCCATCATCTGCTCTAATTATTACAAATAATGTTTCTCAACTTGTTTTAAGGGAAATAACAACTTTTATGTACATCCATCCTCACCACAATTTACTCAGAATCTAGAAATTCTACAAAGAAAACTTCTAATCGCTCTTAGATTCTGCGAACATGTGTGAACATGTTGTCTCATCTTTCCATCACATCGCACGAAATCATTGAATTTTTGAATCAATCACACGGATGAAATTTAAACCTCACCGTGATCTATTCATGGATAAGTTGAAGTAAAGCAAAAAACTGCCCAAAAAAAAAACCTAATACACCTAATTCTCTTGCTACACGAATTTGATTTAACACGAGTCCAAAAGAAAAAAAATTTCTTTTTTTACACGAATTATTTTGTTTTAACACGGATTTTAATATTCCAGGAATTTTCTTTTCCAAATTAGAAGTTATTTTCTATAAAATATTTAATGAATTAAAATGTGTAAGCATGAAATAAATTAAGTGAAGAGTATTGTTTACACCTAACTCTCTTTTTACACGAATTTTTTTTACACGTTTTTTTGGGAACGTGTCTCTCGTGTAAAAAGAGAATTAGGTGTATTTCAACATCAATCTCAAGTCATTAATATATATAAAAAAAAGTAAGAACATTATCGTCGGCCAAGACCGACAAGTAGGTACCTTACATCACTTACAGTTACAAATTCGTTTTGCTAATAGTAGACTAAAAATTTCACATTAGCATACATACTCTGCATGAGTAAGGCATACATACTCTCCATGAAAGCCCGAATATCGGAGGATGACCAAAACATCACAAGGCGTTACCCAAATTTGACAAACTTATTTTCTTCCTAAAACTGTTGTCATTTTCAGTTCCCGCCATAAGAATTAGAATTTAGACTTTCTCTCCTTATAACAGCTTGGTTTTCATAATAGCCCCTATATACGTTGAGGCCCAAAACATACCTCTACGGCATCCAAAATCTATATCTTTAATTTTTTTTCCTATTATGGATCAATTCCCATCATAAAATTTTTAAACTTAAATCTTTTTCTGTAGTGATTACTATTTATGAGAGGTCGATTATGGAGTGGAGTCCAAGAAATGGGGCCATGTCATTCAAATTTGATCTTATTTACTACTATCATGGACAAATTTTCATCATTTTCCATATTAACAACTAAGCCTTTTTGGTATGTAAGGTTTTACATTTCCTGAGAATGCTTATATGTGCTGGTATTCAATGTGATCCAAATTCGATAAAGTTGATTTCTTGGTCAATGTACTATTATGAACCCTTTTACCATGCCGAATTTTCGTAGAAACGATTATATGGGAAGGAGTTCAAAAATTGCCCCAGCCGAACCAAATTTTTGATACCCCTTTAGTATCTGAAAATGCTATTCTTCACTGGCTTTCGCCGAAAAATTCTGAAAATTGCATTTTTTTGGCTATAATGACTTTGCGTTATGTGACGAGTGCTCGAAAAAGTGTACCAATTCGAACCATATCCAATAGCATCTGTCCTTAGGTCAAACCTAATTTCAGCAAAATATCTCAACAACTGCGACCTGTAGATTATACATAAAAACAGACAGACGGACAGATAAGCTTAGATCAATTCAGTATCATTGAAATTGAGAAAATGACTGAATCGATGGGCAAAATAAGAAGTGGATCTATCTTAAGCCCTTGTGAGTGTTACATAAGTACGCGCAAACTTAATATACCTTCTACCACCAGTGGACTAAGGTGAAGACATTATACCTTGTGTTCTATTGTTCAAATATCTACTTGTTTTTATTACAAATAGTGGATCGTGATATTAGATCATATCGCAGGAATAAGTGCGAATGTCCTTAAGAGATCAATTATCGATTAATGATAACATTAGTGCGAGTTGCGGTAGAAGTACGGCTTTCTTATAAGGAAAATAACAGGAATTCTTCATTCAAAAAATCACCGATTTCGCGAGGGGTTTTGAGGCTGGAAATTGAGGATGGAAAAATCGGTTGTTTGGTATCCTCGTATAAAAAAGCGATTGAAGCGAGTAACAATTAGAACATCAATGTGTAGTGGATAAAGTGCTTGCGGTAGCACGATATTTCACAATATGTGCTTCTGCGGTGACATGTTGAAGAACCAACTTTTGAACTTCCAGTGTCCAGCTTTCTGAAATAAAAGGCGAGCAGTAAGACTGTGCTCTAATTTAATTCCATATATTTCAAGCTAAAGAAACTTATGCTGATGGGAATGGGAATTAGATAAAATGTGATATAAAAGTTGACATCATTAATTTACATGTTATGAATGACGTCATATCGTGAAAAGCATTTCAAAATAACACTCATTTCCTCTGCTGAGGAGTATTTAATTTTCACAAACACACACACAAACATTGGCATGAAAAGCAAAAATTGTTTATGCTTTTGTCGACGCTTCTGCCGACAATAGTCGGTGTGGAAAACCAAATTTGACTTTAAATACTTCGTTTACGCCCTTGTTGTACAAAAATACGAGAAAAACTGCCCTTAAATAAATATCATTTTCATCCAAAAAAAAAAGTATCCCCTAAGTATCGGAAAGTGATACTTTGCCAACATAGCACAATACTCTTATATCATATGTGCTTTTTGAATATGTTATTATTAACTAAGTCTTTATATGACATCGTACGTAATGTTACGTGTCGCTCTTATTCGTATCATGTTAAAGTTAAGCAGTCACCCATATTATCATTACTACCATTGCGATATATTTACCGCTTGCGATCAAGAAGTGTTAAAATTAAGTGTCAGATATGCCTATGTGGCAATGTCTTCACATTCAATTAATAAACTTTCTATATGACACACACACATCTCTCACACATGTACAGAAATAAACGAAAATGAAGAATGAATGAATTAATTTGACGCAGATGCTTATTAGATGCTTATTGGTCTCGATGCATTACATTAAGTTCTTTGCGTGATATGTTGCGCATTTCTTCCATCGGGCCAAGCTCTTAAAAAGGCAATATAGCCAAGCGACTTAAGTTGAAGTTTGCTTCAAGCAATTCGACAGAATTATGAAAAAAATATCTCTCGGTTTTCTGAACCTTCTCACTCTACAGTTGTTCCTCGACTTTAGCCTTAATGGCTTAATACAACTGCGATCGACTTCTACGTCTTAATGAAAGTCAACAAATTATTGAGTGAAAGGCTAAAAGGTAAACGAAAAATTCACTTTTTTTGGATGGGCATAGCCAAGCGTATCTCTGAAGGGACACAGATGGCAGAGTTGGGTTACTGTCCTAAATTCTAAATTACCTTAGAAAGAATTTTGCTCTGGTTTAGATAAATGAAACATAGATAATGATTCTCTTTTGTTTACCAGTATTATTGATTAATTTATCTTGTGTAAAAACGTCCTTCCGTCGGTCCAAACTCTTAAAAAGGCAATATTGCTGGGCGACTTAAGTTGAAGTTTGCATGAAGCAATTCGACAGAATTATGAAAAAGATGGAAAAGGTTTTCTGAACCTTCTCACTCTGCAGTTGTTCTTCGATTTTAGCCTTATTGGCTTAATACAGCTGCGACTGACTTCTATCTCTTAATAAAAGTCAACAAATCACCGAAAGCGTAATCGAAAAATGCACTTGTTTAGATGAGCATAGGCAAGCGTCTTAGATGGCACACTTGGGTTACTGTCAACCTTAGAAAGAAAATTGCTCTCTAATTTAGATAAGTTTGACATAGACAATGATTCTCTTCTGTTTACCGGTATTATTAGTTACTTATATCTTGTGTAAAAAAGTCAATCTAAGCTGAGTAGCTGTCAAACTGGACTGCGTTGAATAATTATTTGAAGTCTTGTCTTCCTGTAATAGAAGCGATAATGCCATTAGCTCCTTGCATGATAAGTTTTCCCTGTAAAATTGCTGCGTTCCAAGTAAGCTAAGCAACAAGCATGTAAGAAGCGGTTAAACGGCGTTATTTTATTTTCATCAGAATGAAAACAAAAATCTATTCATTTTTCAATTATAAATTTTCGCAATTATGAAGAAGAACTTTAGCGTCCGTCCATTAGGGAATCATGTAACAAGCATTTAGTTGAAAGCAATGTTTTATGCGAATATCCATGGGAGTGTGCAACTCCCTACTGTGCGTAAGGAAAGGCGTTAAATTTGTCACAAACGACAAAACAATAAAATACTTAATGTTTTTTTTTTTGCTTCTTTAGCGCAAGAAAGTCACGATTTAAATATTTCTCTCTTGTGTTAATAAAAAGAAACAAAAACACTTATTATTATACAGCCACAACAAATTGACGGAGTTGAAAAAACATTTAAGCGCATACACAACAACAAATTTGTAATGAAACATGAAACATTGCAAAAAAAACAAAAAAATAAAAAGTTAAAATTAAGAAAAAAATAAAATAGAAAAACAAAAACAAAGTAACAATAAAAATACTTGTTAAGAAACGAACAAAAAACCTTAAGTCGCCTGTTGCAGCTCAAAACATTTACAGATATACGCTTGGATGCAAGCAAAACATAGACAAAAAAAAAAAAAGAAAAACTTGAAAAATTTTGCAACAAATAAAAGACAAGAAAAAAAAAAGGAAAAGAAAGGCAAGTCAGCAAGCAGGCGAACACAAACAACGTACGTAAAGACACCAGACAGACTGACGCATAAAGATAAACTTAAAAACAACTACGGTAATCGGAAATCGAGCGACCGAGTGAAGGGAAAGGGCAAACCCTTGAAGAAAAAAACGCATTTACTATGCAACACCCGGGACTGGAATCTAAATATGTATATACATACATATATACAAGCAGATGTATGTATATATGTATATGTGCATATATATTTATGTGGCCAAATATGAATAAAAATGTACGCATTTATACATGTGTTATATATACATATGTTTCTATGGTTTTTGAGTCTCTTAAGATTACAAAGTGTAGCTTCTTCTTGCTCTTCTTCTTCTTCTTCTTCTTCTTCTTCTTTATCTCAAGACAATCATGGTTAATTGTAGTTTAGCAGACAAGCATAAAAATTCTGACACAGAAAAGAGATCGCCAACCAAAAAAAAAAAAAAAAACAAACATATGTGTCGCAGCGTACTTAACAGGTTGGAAAGAAAGTCATTTCAAATTTTTATTTTGAAATATTTACTTTTTTTCACCCCTCTTTCCCTCTCTCTGTGCAAAGAATAAGATATTTTCGTATCAATGTCTTGAATCTTGAGTCTTTACTACTACTACTATTACTCTTATTACGGAAAACTTGACCGCATATAAAAGGTTTTGCAAGAATTTTTTGCAAAATAATCAAGTGATGATGAGCTGCAATCATTTTAGGTCCGCAAAACGACGAAGCATCATGTTCACATGCTCAAATCGAGTTATCGAAAATTTGTAAGGTCGCGGACGAAAATTTCTTATTTGAGGTCAAACTTTAATGGCGATCGTCGGATTCTGTCGTCCAGATGCTTGAAATTATTTTAAGATTCACCAAGGATTGCACGACTGACTGCGTGATCTTTTCTCTTTGATGCATTTCAACTTTCGACCTTGCTTGTTCACATGTTCACGTTCGAATGATGGTAATCTCTTAACCTTGTTTCGATTGCCATTACGTTGTGCGGGCGTTTCAAGATAGAGCGTAACACCCACATAAATAGCGCGAAACGTGAACAAAGGGCTATCTTTAGTCGTTCCGTCATTTTGCATATGTTCTCGCCAAAGTATATACAGCATGTAAGCCTGAAATATTTTGAAACATGTGCCCAAAAAGGGTATATTGGCGAAGCATATCCGGCTGATCCTCAATACCAAAGGCAGGAAGCCGAACATCTGTGTTTCCCCATTCACGCTTTATGCTACATGTGATCAATTTATGATGAGTTTCTCAAAAGTAACTGAAACCATACCTGAAGATGAAATTGATAGACATTAAAGAAACTGCGGACATAAGAGTGATCTTTCAGTGTAAGGAAGAAGACTTGGTTGGTTACTAATTTCGAAGCTCATCAGGAACAGTAGAAATATTGAAAACATTAGCCCTCCCACTCGCAATATTCACCCGAGATTGCTAAATTTGCTCGCCACTAGTGTATAACGTAAGACGTTCGCCATTCTTGACTGTCCCTTTCATTTTGATGAGTGATGAAAAATAACTCCTTTCATTGAATAGTTTCAAAAGAGCAGATGTATAAGGTCGTCTATACGTAGTTTATACTGCGAGAAAGAAGGGGAAAAGTAATGGCGAACGACGACCAATACTTAGAATAAAATATTTTGTATTGCATTTTACTAAAAATCCTCTCAAAATTTAATAACAATCCAAAAAATGTTCGACACTAGTGGTGTTCAGCTCCTTGGAATTATCTCTTGTGGTGTCTATTGCACAGGTATTGGAAAAGTTCTTGTAAATCACTTTCTTGCAAGGAAATCATCGATGATATTATGCTTGCTTCGATGAGTGAATTGCAAGGACTTTCTCTCCAGCCCAATATATATGTGCAGCGAGAGAGAGAGACCTCCTTTCCTATTTGAATACAAACAAGAAGAAGAGAAATGATACTTTGATAACAACGTGTATAAATATCAAATACATTTACAGTAATGGTGATCTTTGGTGATCACCAAAGATGGGCAAATTTCTTTTTCACGAAGTCAAGCAAGTATTTCCTTTAAAACAGCTTCATCAGCAGCAAAGCTAAAGAATATTCAATTGAAAAGTAAACTAAAATTTGCTATAAACAATAAATGTTTATCACATATTTTATATTAATATGTGTATGTATGTGTTCAGATAAAGACACACGCGCACAGACATGCTTCCCTTTTTTTTATGCAATTAAAGTCGTTAAAGTGTCTGCGAGATTCAGTAGACAGACAGACACAAGCAGCATAAGTAATTTCTATGTTTTATGATTGTGAGAAAATTCATATTTTTGTGCTTATTTTGTTGTTGTTTTTGTTTTACTCATTATGATAGAACAGAGATCTTACGCAGTAGCTTTTGATAGCCATCTAGCTGAGAGGGCAAAAGTGCACATTAGCGCGAATGTTTGGTATAACAAGTGCTTTTAAATAGCTTATGATGGTTTAGTTTTTTTTTTTTATTGAACTTTATGTCATGTGAGCTGTGTTTGCTGCCTCTTTTTTTTATTTTTTTTTTTTTGCAATAATTTGTTACAATCATTATTGTATGCAAATTGAATTTGTCAGAATATGTGTCAAAAGCAAGCGTTTGCTTATGAAGGCTGTTTCCTTTCACTTCCCAATAGGAAATTTTATATTTGTATATGTATCTGTGCAGAGAAATTGGAATTAGTTAGCAAATAATAATAATAATAATAAAATTGCACAATTTTCTAAGAATACATTAAATATCGGTTAGGGGAACTGCTTGACAACTACTACATTCCCCGATTGCTGGAGAAACTTGTTACCCACCGTTACCCGAGTAACTTTTATAATGTTTGCTCAAATTACTTACTTACTCTTTTGGTGGATTTTTGAAAAAGATTTTTTCTCCTAATATAGGTAACGTGTGCAGTTGCTATACAATACTTATATGAGGCAACTAAAAATTTGAACTGACGTAAGCCAAATTAAATAATGTTGGCAATTTTATGAGAGACACTCTCTGTCTCTCTCTCTCAGTCTATCTCTCTCTCACATACACACATACACTCTATCTCTCTCTCTCTTTTTTCTCTCTCACACTCACACACTCTCTCGCTTTCTCTCGCTCTCTTTTTCTCTCTCACACTCACACACTCTCTCGCTTTCTCTCGCGCTCTCTCTCTCTCTCTCTCTCTCTCTCTCTCTCTCTCTCTCTCTATCTATCTATCTATCTATCTATCTATCTATCTATCTATCTATCTATCTATCTATCTATCTATCTCTTTCTCTCTTTCTCCCTTTCTTTCTTTCTCTCTTCACTGCTTTTCATCCTGTATTGTACAAAATTAAGTCTCATCGCATTTATAGGCTTTACTTTTCATGAGAGACTTTACACGGAAAGGGATGGGGAAAGTAGAACTATGGAATCGAAATTTACTACATTTTATTAAAATATGGCAAAACAACATTTTGTAGCAATGTTCATCATAAAATACTGAAAATCAGACCTTGTTGCTATATACAATTTTCGGGAAGAGTTTTTGTAAGGGAGAAGTTACAAATATAGTTCCATGTCATATAAGATTTTCTTTAAAATTTTTATTCCACGCTATTATTTCTCAGCAGCATTGTGGAGAAAATATTCTCATATAACTTTTCTAAGGAATACTCGTAGAAATGATCTGTTTAACTGCATTTTCAACAGCAATCCTTCTTGACTCAAATCAAGTCAGTGAAACAAAGTAAAAGTGAACAAAGTGAAAATAAGATGAAAATTTCCATCTGGGAATTGAATAAAAGAATATATAAAGAGACATCAGTGGGATAGGTAAATAGACATGCATGCTCTCTCAGTAAAAGGCATGTCTATCTAAAGGCATTGTGAGTGTCACTGACATCCGCCGCCGTGGGAATGCGCGAAAAAATTTTCTTTTGCAAGTGTAAAAACGTAAAGGTTCGAAAAATATATATTTCTTATAGACTCTATTTTTGTGCACGTAGATAATTTTAATTTTTTTAGTGAAAGTTCGGAAAGCCTTCATAAATATTTGTACCCAGATCGGTACGGTATCTACTACGACTTGTAAGTTATAATTTTTTTCTGTTGCAATCGTGACCAAGATTAAAACTTAATCTATCATCATGCGATCATCGACTAGAAGTGCATAGATTCAATTTCTGCTTTCGAGACCATTCTGAGAACAGTTGACAAGTACGGGGAAGGAAAGACGGATTTCATATTTCATGAGGAATATATATATCCAATGGGACCTCTAACGTTTACTTCTGTACCTTAATAAAAATGGAAGTACGAATCTCACATAACTCACCTTTCGATCACGGATCGTAAAATCACAGTCCGAGGGCAAACTTTTAGGCACGCAAAAAAACATGACCATGTATATTAGATTATAAACTTCCCAGTTGATGTTATCCTGACCACCAAGTGCTTACAAAAAATATATGATTAGAAATCCTTCCTAGAGATCATGCTATAGGAAAATTTAGTTTAGTTCGCCTATCTATCGTATTCCGCAAATATGATCAATAATTTTCTTTATGTATATATGATTCCAATACTGCGTAACTGCGCAATCGGGACCCGAACGCAATAATGTCTTTAAGTTAACGTTTGAAAGAAGTGAAAAATACATTATTCTCAACATACAGCATACAGCATTAGCTTGATATTAGTTGAGTTTGCACAAAATGTGACCTATTTATAGAAGCGTAATAATTTATATATCACGAGTACAGTTACTTTGACTCAATAGAAAAAGCTTAAAAGACCATATAATAGGAAAACAAAAAAAAAAAAAAAAGGAAAAAACACTAAAAATATCGTGTTACTCTATAACGCTATATTTCTATGCACAACAGTGAAAACAATGGAGAGCTTTTCATAAAAACAAGGTTTACTCTTTATAATGAGACATGATTTAAAATAAAATATTGCAAAGAAAAAAATTTATATTCGGCTATGGCTGAAAAACAAAGGAAAAGTAATTTCGTTGCTCTATGCTACTGAGTTCGTGCCTATGTTCTAGGATCACTTATGGAATAAAGTTGCAAACTTTCATTAATTATTCACGATATGAGTAATAAACAAAGAGTGCCATTATTTTGCTATAGAGGTGCTCCCAGCTCATGTTGAATTGTGGGCGTGTTCTCAATCCTCTACATTTTTCCTACATTTAAGCCGAGTATGTAGTCGAGAGCATAAACTCTATCGTCAAAAAAAATAGCATAGAAAAAACCTCTAAAGCAAATACCTTTGATATAATATTACAATATTTCGTAACACGTGTACACAATCCTTGTCAATATCTATAACAGAAAGAAATATATTGACATTTGCAGGTTTTTAATATCATTCGATACAACAGTCAATTAATATTTTTTATGTTAAATTACATTACAAGCATTGATAATTATACCTTTTTGTCGCGTGAACCTCAGTTTTCGTTGTATGAGAGGGAGTTCAAAAATTGCCCCAGACATAGCCATTAGCCACTTTGAGAAATTTTGAAAATTGCATTTTTTTCCCATATAACGATTTTTCAGAATAGGGTGTTATATGGGGAGTGGCCGAAAAAGCGGACAGATCCGGCTCATTCTCAATAGCGTTGCTCCTTGGGTCAAAACATGTCACTGTACCAAATTTTATAAAAATATCTCAAAAATTGGTACCTGTAGTTTGAACACAAATATGCATGGACGGACAGACGGATAGATAGGTTTAGATCAATTCAGATTATGCTTCTGAACTGTTCGGTACAATAAAAGTTGGGCTCAAGTCCTTCTGCGTGTTCCATATATCCTCACTAACTTAATATGCCTTGTATCAGGTAAGGTTTCCGGTTTACACCTTCTATTCTGTTGTTAAAATATCTACTTATTATTAGTACAAATAGTGGATCGTGTTATTAGAGTATATCGCAAGAATAAGTGCGAATGCCCTTAAGAGGTCTATTACCAATTAATCATAACATTACTGCGAGTTTCGATAGACGTGCGGCTTTCTTATAAGGAAAATAACAGGAATTAATCATTCAAAAAATCACTCGACCCTATTTGTTCACCTTTTTCATAGCATGTGCTTTGAGGCCTTTCATGGAAAAATCGGTTTTTTGGTATCGTCGTACTACCACCGCTTGTGGTGGTGTAGGGTATAAAAATAGAAGAAACCTATCGTCTCGATTCAATATTGCTATAGGCAATGGATATAAAAGGGACTAATGGGATTAGAGCCGAATATAATTTTCTCGTATAATTCAATGCTTATCATATTATCCAGTTCAAGATGAATTTGTCTACATTTCTCTGAAAGAACTTTGCATAGTTTTGAAAGTTATCGTCAAAGTGAATCACTAAAAATTAAAATTTATTGTTTTTGCTTTGAAATATTCGAAAACAAAATCGGGTAGTAAGCTAAGCACGCTACATAGAAAAAGAAAGTGAATCGGTTGTCTATTAATATCGAAACTTTAATAAACTAAATAATGTTCGAAAAAGTTCGCGTCAAAATCGCGTGAAATCATTTAAGTAATAAATAATTTATATAAAAACCGATTGCTTTTTTGAATATTCGCCGCATAATGAAAATGCATTTAGAAAATAATCTTTCTAAATATAAAATTAACAATAAAATTTTTTAAATAATTTTTTTTGCTTTATTTAAAAAAGGGTTCAGAATCTTTTTATATCCACCACAAGGGTATACTCATTTTGGTTTTTTTGCCATAATGTATGTAAAATACCTAAAAGGAAGCTTTAAAGATATTCTTGATCAGCATGAAATTCAGAGTTGATTTAGCCATATCTGCCCGTCTGTCCATCTGTGTGGTGTGTATTGTTGGCACTCTCCTGGTCGCCAAAATTGAAGACATCAACTTCAAATTTAGTAGAAACATTGGAAGTTTTTGCAGATTGCTGTTGAATGTACTAGTAGGCTAAATCGGCCGGAGCAGAAGTGCGCAGTGGAACCTGGACTGAATGCAACTCTCTTTTTCGTAACAACAATTTTTGGGTTTCTGCTCGTTACTCGTAAATTATAAAAGTTAGAAGGCTAAAACTTTCCATATGAGACACTTTACTCGCTAGATCCAAAGATGGAATGAATAGGCCGTGTCCCCACAAAGTTATGAGTAATTAAATTTAATTTTTTTCACCTTTTTGAGCTTTCATGCTTATTTATCATAAGCAAACACGACCGAACGTTTAAAACTATTTCGTAGACTCCTCAAATGAAGATATATTATCTGCCTAAAAAAGGGTCAATGTTAAAATGAATATGGTAGACATACTTACTTGCGATATGGGTATCAAATAAAAGATCTTGTAGAGTAGGAAGCAAAAAGCATAGTGGCAGGTATGTGAAATTCGTCCCCCGCCGAATATAACTTTCTTACTTATTTAAAAGTATCACAATAGTTTTTATAAAGGTATTTTTTTAATAAGTAGACATTTTTCGCTGAATTTTTAGTCATTTACCTGTTTTTAAATTTAAAAAAACTTTTATTTGTTTATTCCTTTTTAGACTTTCTGTGTGGAATCTTAGTCTTATTTTTAGTCTTCTTGTGTCTTCTGTTACATGGCCAGACATCAGACGGACAGACAGCCAGACGAACAAGCGGATAGACAGGCTTATCACTTTTTGAATTGTATAATCGGTATAATAAAACGTGGGTGTATCTTAAGCTCGTATGTGTTACATACGTCCGCACACACCACAAGTGGTCTAGCGTGTAATTAGGCTTTTAACCATATACAAATTAAGCTTCCGGAAAAAACGTGATTGATCAAAAATCAACTGTTAGATATTCTGAATTTGTCCGTTGCTTATGTTATGTCCGCCCACCTTTCGTTCCCTCTAATATGTCTGTCCGCTTAGTATGCATGTCCGTCCATTAAATCATCGTCCATCCACCTGCTCCACCACCATCCTCGACCAGTCCTGGCACACAATTGAACACCACCTTTTTACATCTTCATTTCAGTTTTGTTTTATTATATTATATCGATCAATTGCAAAGCAAAGAATAAAATAAAATAAAGTAATAAAATGCTCAACAGCCTGTCTTTACGACCAAGTAGAGAATACCTGCCGTAATCTTTATCGCTTCCATCATTTCTCGTTTGCCTCCCATAGTCAACCAACCAATGTTGTAAGTTATATATCTATGTAGTTGTATCAAATTTTACATAGTACAGTGTCACTTTGGCTTGACAAACAAGTCTGTCCACGACAACACTCTTAGTCGTAATTGTGGTCGCGTTAGTAGAGCAGACCAAAATGTAAAAGCTCAATATATTTTACTTTTGCTTTTAATAGTTTTCCAACTTTTTTTTGAGCGACTCTCTCTTATTTTTCGTATTCGTTATCCTCGCTTTCAGTATATGATTCAGATTATCTAAATGAGTTTGTACTTGTATGCTTTCTTCTCACTCGATAATGTGCTTTCAGTGCAGTTGTATGTTGTTCGCTATTTTTATTGCTACTAAAATAATCTGTTTTTCCTTGACTTGATGGTTATGCCCACGTTCCGGTATATTATTTAAACAACCCATGTCGCAAATTGTACAAAAGTTATCCTCTATTTATTAGAATTTCTTCTTTTCTTACATACATGTATACATGTATATATATATGCGTATTTTTATTACATATCAGACACTATAGGTGTATATACTTGAATACATTAGGGTGTCTGTTACAATTCCTTTCTTTTGCATACCTTCTTTTTTGTTGTTGTTTCTTTCTGAATTTTAATCGTAACATTTACTGGAGTGCACGCAAATCTTGCTTTTCACACCCTTATGTATTCCGTATGTGTGCGTATTGGTACGAAAGTAGAAAGTATACATTACCAATCCCACTTTAGAATTAAATATTGTTTCGATATTATGTTTATCGAGAAATATAATTGCACGGAACCCTGCACACAAACTGAGAAAAATTTTATTTGTGTAATGAAGTTAGCTCTGCCTTTTTTTTATATCGTTGTTGTTTTCCTTCTTCTTTTGTTTTGTGTGATCCACTTAATAATCCTTTTCTTTCTATCAACGACTTGTTGATGATTTGAACGCTCAAAGCAGACTGACTGTTTTTTTCTCTCCACGCACCCTTATAATATACAAAGAAACATGAAACTCTCTTTTTCATTTCATTAATCTCTCTCTATCTCTCTCTCCCTCTTGGTATTGTTAGTTGATTTCTGTTTCTACCTAACAATAGCAAAAGGACAGGTTTATGAAAAGAAAAAGAATGATTGGCGGTCATCCGCTATTTTGAATAAATTAGTTATTGTTCTTTTACCGAAAAGCATTATTATTTAAGCAGACAGACAAACTCTATTCAACCTACACACGCGGACGTCGCAAAGTAAATTATGATCTGTATAAATTTTTCCATGTGTTCCACTAGCTTACACATGTTATTAAGATGTATTTGGATAAGATTTGAAGCTTCATTCTTAGGTGCATTACGTACAATTAAAGCCCTATCATCCACATAAATAGCGACAGTGACTTCTTCACCTAGCGACATATCCGGCTAGAAAATACTGTAGTGCACAGGATCTAATAAACTACCCTGTGGAATACCCGCTTGGATTTCAAGTCTAGCGTTTCTTTGTTTACTTTCACATAAAAGGAGCAATCTTACACATAACAACGAAGATGGAAAGGAGTGGAAAGGTTCTTCTCCGATTTAAAAAGAAATCCTGGATGCCAACTGCTATTAAAAGGTTGCTGAACGCCACTCTTTATTATCCAACGCATTTCTCATTTCTTTAAAGATTCGATGGCATTGTTCCGTACTACTACTATTACTACTACTACAACTACTACAACTACTGCTACTTCTACTATATTTTTATTACTATACATGTGCTATAAACATATTCTTGCTTCTATTGAATTGTGTGGAAACCTATTTTACAACAACCCAAATACTTGATTAGTTTTCTTTCTATAACTGTCTTTACCACAAGCCCCACGCGATTGGCTTGTAAACTTTTACAATTAAAACGATCTTTTGGCATAGCATTAGCAATACTATTGATCATTTTAGTAGTTAGCCCACTACATCTGGAACGCATGTTTGCTGTGGTTCCCGTTGTTGTTGTTCATCAGTTTCTCCATCATCATTAATGGTCGGAAAAAGTGCAAATAGCTTGCTGGTAGCTGGTTTGTCAACATTAATGTTTAACTCGCGTCCTTTTTTTTTTTGTCGAGTTTAGGAGATCCACGCTAAAGTCGTTTTCAATCTTGAAGTTATTTTTGTGCATCAACAATACATTGCCACGCACTATTAGTGTCACATTCTTCACCTTCACAGAACGTATGGCGTTGCTTTAGGCAAAACAACCAACAACTTGGCTCACTGCTAAGAACACCTTGCACAAAATAAAACAAATTGTTCGCGTGGGTTAAAATAGCATTTGTTTGTCTTCAATGCTCACAATTATGAAACTGTTTTTACATCTTTTCTTTTTTTTTTTTTTTTAAATTTGCAACAACACGTGCAAGAGCGTCGCTCTTATTTCAAATATTAATCGATTAGACTGAATTTAGCAAATCGCAATGACAGTATTAACGATTGTCAATAAAACACATCTATATATGTACGCAACGAGTCTTAAAATTACCTCAAGGTATAAATCTGCAAATATTTTAAAAAAGATCTTCCAGTGCTAACAAAAAATTGTTGTTTCAAAATGATCACTTGCTGGACTGCCCATGAACGGTTTAGAAAAATTTTGCGACTTACTTAAGGTGAACTAAAATTTTTTTAGACGCGTTTTCACAAATCATGTTCACCTTTAAACTTCTTCCCTAAGAAGGGCTTCGTTCTAAACGAAAATGGCGAATAATCGCAGAACGTTCCGTAATTTTTCAATAAAAAAAAAAAAAGAAAAAAAAACGATGCCTACTAATTTTTTTTTTTTTTTTTTAAATTTTCTGTTTTTGTAGACGTGAAAAATGGTTTACGGCATTTGTATTTAATGCGCTGTTCTTCTCCATATCGTCTCATATTATTGTTATGATAATTATAACGGCTATTGAGGTTTTGTTTTTGTTTTTAGCGTTGTTTTTTATTGTTTTTGTTGTTGTTGTTGCTGTTGCTGTTGCTGCCGCTGCTGTGGCTGCAACTATTACCATTAACATAATGTTTTACTGTAATTTGATATCTTTGCTCAAACAAAAAGTAAAGAAGAAGAGAAGAACGAGACATAACCAATATGTATATATATATATACGTATGTGCACAAAGAGCAGCTAAAGTGTGATATGATGGAATATTGTGGTGGTGGTGTTGTAGTTTTGTGATGAGTCAATAGGTTTTTTTTTTTTCTTCTTTTCAAGGTTCTCGGTTTCAGCATTAAGATAATTCTTCAGAAAATGGGGGTAAAAATTTGTTGAAAATGTATTCTGTCAAAAAAGTACCGGGAATATTATATTCAACAATCAACTTAGACGATCTTGGCAAAATTAACTTAGAGTTATTCCTGCTCCTCTAGTTGGGTGTTTTTGATCGCATTTCATGGGGGAGAAATGTGTTGAAAATACAGGCAAAATTTTAAGGTGAAGGAAATTGAGGGTGTGCACGGCGTCGGTTTAAGGGCGTTAGCTTCGGCTATTCTACTTAGCCCATCGACAGGTACTTTGTACGCTGAATAGGCTTAGGTGCGAATTTATGCCCTCCTAGAGTTCCTTTAATGCGTCTATTACCCAAATATGTTAGATACAGTAAGGAATCCACAGGTTTGTGGCAGTGAAAGTCTAATCCCTGATACTTTTTCGCAGAATATATGAATAAAATTGATTTCGTTCGATTGTTTAATCTATTTAATCATTTCTACATTTCTTTTTATTCTTAGTGGAAATTCGGATAAACAGCATTTGGATTCATCTAGTGATTCAGAAATGGAAGGTGCTTTAATGCAGCAAAGTCACAGTGGAGGCGCTGCCTCTAATAACAATAACGATAATAATAGCAGCGGTACTAACATTAATGCAAGCAACAGTCATCATCATCCGCAACATCCGGCGAATTCTCATCACCATCATCATCATCATCATCATCACCACCAGCCACATCAACAGCAAACGCAACAGCCACTAGGTGCAGTATCAACGCAACAATTATCGCCCAGCAACAGTAGTCATCATACGGCCACCCATCACCAACCCTTGCATCATAGTGTTGCAGCAGTAGCGGCCGCACAACACGTTGTCGATCATACGTTAAGCGCTCAATTGGTAGGTGTGCCGACAGTAAGTGGTTCAGCTAGTAAAAGTTCCAGCAATTCTGTGACCGCACAAATGGCCCCCCTCTCGGCGGCCGTAGCCTATTCGCACTTGCACAGTGTTATGGGATCGATGCCAATTTACGATATGAGCGAATATCAACATTTATGATTTTAGTTGGACGCCCTTCGTTCGGGTAGCAGTAGTAGTAGTAAAGGCAGCAGCAGTAGCAACATTCACGTACAAGAATGGTCGACAGGATATGCAACTGTTGCTAAACAAAGACCACAGAGGCAAGAACAATAGGTACCGAAAACTGGGTTTTTCATTTAGTAAGAGAGATAAAGGTACAAAACCTTTTAAAAAAAAAAAAATCTTTTTTTTTATTTAAAAATGAATTTGTAAAAAATCGATTGAAGCAAAACTTAAAATAAAGAGAAAAGCTCGAAACCACGTTTATCAATATTTATAAATATGATTTTCAATAATAAAAACAAAAAAGAAGCAAAAGAAAAAAAAAAACACAGGAAAAAGGAAAAGGATTTTTTTTATTACTGCAGACACACATTATTTTTGTGAAATATTTAGACTGGTTAAAAAAAAAATAAAAAAAATAATTAAATAAATAAAAATATATGTAAATATGAAATTAAAACATAAAAATTAAAAAATAAAAAAAAAAAATTTTTAATAAAACTGTGCAAAATTCTTTAAAATAATTTATAAATTGTAAATACGTTTAATTTTTAATTTTTTTAAGTCTGTTTTGTTAAACTTATCAGGATTAAATTATTAAAAAAATTTTATAACACCCACACAAGTAATTAATAATAAATGTAAATAAAATTACTTGCTTATGAAAAACACTTAAGCATAACGCTTTTATTTATTCAGCCTTTTTTTTTTTTTTTTAATCAACCACCTACGGCCAGGTGTTTCGAACGGAATGAAAATGAAAACTCTTTCGAAATTTTCGATTTAATTATTCATTAAAAGAATATATCAAAAAAAAACTTATCATGTACGCCTGCGATACCTTTAAGCCGATCACTTTTTGCTTAATAACTGACAATGAGATTAACCCGTCCATACAATTTTTATGCTCTTCCCTGTCAATTGTAATCTCATTTTCTTGGTAATTTTTTATTATTAAATTCTTTTGTCTTGTTTTTCCTTTTTTTTTCTTTTCCTTTTTTTGTTTTCTTATAGAAATTTTCATTCCTTATTTGTCCATTCAAAGAGCAATATATTTTCTCATATATGTCCAGAAAACATCGTACAGAATATTAAGGCTCGCCTTGCTATATTTCACCCTACGCAATAAAGCAAAGAGTTTTTTTCTTTAATTTGCTATCAATCCATAAAGAGAATAAGTGTTAAAAATTAAAGGTGTTATTGTCCCCCCAATCGGAATCCGCCAGATAACAGATATGAGGATAATGGATCATATTGAAAAGTCTTCGCGGTTTTTTCGGCGATTTCGATCTTCTTTCTGCAGCCTCCGCCTTTCAAATGATTCCAAACTGTCATGTGGTTGCTATTTCCTGGCAGCTTGCGTGCCGATCTTGCTCCACCACTTACAAAATTTTATCAAATTTTTCACTGACTGCAAGGTGCATCTTTGGCACCGAAATTTCCGGAACGGAATCGAACAAATCACTCCTGGGTACTTCGTTCACTCACAGCATGCTCACTGTACGCTTCACAAACATTTCGATATATTCTTGCAGTGTTTCCCCCTTTTCGCACTCAAAAAAAAAAAAACACAAACGCATTAAAATTCAAAGACACTTTTCCTAAACTTTATATGATATAAAAAGGTTCCGCGGTTTTTTGGTCTTCTTTTGAGCTTGCTCTCTTCAAGCGATTCCAAACTATCATGTGGTTGATGTTTATCGACTCCGCTATTTCCTGACAGCTTGCGTATCAATTGCGAAATTTCATCGACTTTTTCACTGACTGCGAGGTACATCTTTGACGCCGAAATTTCCGGAACGGAATCGAACATATCACTTCGTTCACTCACAGCATGCTCACGGTACACTTCACAAACTTTTCGATATGTTCCTGCAGTGTTTTCGCCTTTTTAAAGTCAAAAAGCATTACATAGCGTATTTCTTCAAACATTTCACTCGCTCATATCTTTTCACGCGAGCAAAGAATTCGAAAACTATCTTCACAAGAAATGTACGTTGAAATGTCAACTTTTAAGAACATGTTGTCGTTTGAGACAATCAAGTGAGTGTTGCCCGACATATAGGCGTCAGCACCATCTCGCGAAAAAAACCGCAGAGAATTTTTAATACGACCTAATCAATGAACTTAGAAGAGACATTGCCAATGAATTTATCTGATTACTCAGTGAGAAAAGATATTTGGAGGAAATGCGTTGAATTGCATTTCTGATGAATAGAAAATCCATGTCAACAATAAGGCGAAGAGTCTTAGATTGATATTTTTGGAGTATTTCAATATTAGAGTTACTATGGCTATTCCTCAGAGTTGCATGCCTTAAGTCCAAGTAGGTGGGAGATACTCTTGCATAAAATGCATTTATTCCTTAGATTGAGCTGAGATTCTGAACGAATTAGCCAAGAAAGTCTTCTGGTTTTTAAAACAAGTTACTGACGCCGAGGATGATTTTTTTGCTTTAGACTTTGGTCGACATATAAGCCAAGATATGCTATGCAATTGTTATTATTGCCATCCAAGAGATCACTCAAAGCTGGATAGCATGGCGTAAGTTCTGTAATAGAACGATAAGTCACGAAGTTAATGATTGTCCACGGGGCGCAGGTTGCCCAAAAGTAGGATTGCTCCTGGTACGCAGGTACACTATTCATTCATCTGACTATCGTGATGAATGTCTTCTTACATAAATGCTGGTTACGTACCTTTGGGGAGTATCGTGGTCGCTGTGGTTACCCCGAAGTTTCGTGGAGAACTAACTAAGAGGTGTTTACCAATAAGCGACAAAATGGCCAACACACATCCTCTATTTTGGTGCCTAAGGGTAGTTGGCCCCCTTCAATGGAGATTGTCAGTTATCGCTTGTCAAAATAACCCTTGTGCCATGGGGTTAAACCTTCAAGGTAGGAACATACGTAAAATTATAAGAGGATTCTGCCATCCAAGAAGAGGCAAAAGGAATAATCCTTACTTAGTGTGAAGGTGATGTGCATAGATTTTTCAACATATTTTTATATATTGCATTAGTTCAGCCAAAGGGAAATTTTGTTAAGATGATAGCTGTAGGAAACATTCGTGGCATCACAAGATGCAAATAGGAGGAGGACCGTATAACGTGAAAATTGCATAGAATATTGGACTAAAACCACTTCCTTTGGGCACTCCACATACTATTTAGTATATATATTCAATCATCATCACTTCAAGGTTAATAAAGAAACGTCTATTTTGCGATTAGGATTAAAAGAGCAAATCCATAGGATTTGCAAGAAATTTTTCAAATCAGAAAAATAACCCATCAAGCCAGATTTTATCGAAGGCCTTTCCTACATCTAGGAACACACCGTCGCAATATTTAATTTCAATGACTTCTCTGATGTAGGAAAGAACACGATAACATTGCTCAATGGTAATACGTTTATTCCTGAGATCGAACTGATGGAGAAACAAGTTTCTGCTGTAGCACTGCAAGTAGTCTTCTTAGATGTCTCTGAGGGTTTAACGTGGGTACACTACCGTGAAGATTTAACCCCACGGTGACCGATGGCACACGGAGTGTGAAGCACTCGAACACCCCGAGGCCAATAATTCTCGCAACATACGGTGCCGAAGTCGGCGCACACGCTGCCATGAGGAAGATTAGGTTCTCGAGTACCAGACGAGATACGTTGTGGTCGCATCTCCCCTCTGGTGATGGCGAGGCACTATCTAAAACCTCTGCCTTTCTGTGGCTAAGGCACCCGGTTGCAATGCAACTCCACACCGAGCAAAAGCTCCTCCTCCTATCAGAATGAAGCGGGAATTGATGTATTGATGACGAGTGCTTAGGGCAAAGTTGACAGACATAAGTGGGTCAAGGAAGTATAAGTGAAAGGATGGTCTACCACCGCCTTTAATGTGTACATAATTTCGGAATGCAAAGTTCGCGGCTGGCAGCAATTGACATAACTTCGCTCACGGCATACCACGAAAGCCTGTAGTGCCGAACATATGAAATCAAATAAAAACGATCTTCTACCGTAATATTCCAAAATATAATAAAATATTTTTATTTTTATGCTACAAGATGTAATTTTGCATAATTAAAACGAAATTTTAATGATATAAAAGCATTCCGTTTTTTTTTTTTTTTAATGCATATAAAAAAACCCGATCTGCAACTATAAATATTTAACTATTGAGTATTTATTTGAGCATTGCAACGTTCATTCTTGCAAAAGCGCAACAACAAACAAAAATCATATAAAAATCTAACGAGACAGGTAAACAAAAATTTGAAAATTAAACAGTCGTAGGCCAGGAGACACGTGACTTGGCGTCACTTATAATGATGAGCAAAATCCAAAAAGAAAAAAAAAAACCAAAACAAATAGCCACCATAAAATACCCTACACTACTTTACAGTTATTCAGTATAAGGCGTTATATGGCAAGTGGTCGGAAGAGTAATCCGATCTGAATTATTTTCAATGGCTTTCGCCTTTGAGGCGAAACAACAAAACATTTTCAAAAATGACAGTCTATAGATTAACAACAAGATAGCAAGGCGGACAGACGGACAGACAAGCTTAGAATAAGCAGTAAAAGACAAGGTCTATTGCAAATCCTTTCAATTGCTGCTTACACTGGCATTAACTTAATGTATCCAGTACTGCAAGAGGTGTACGCTGTAATGAGAAAAGTTATAGACCACAAGTAATTATCTCAAAAATATAATAACAGCATAGAAAAACTCATCACATAATACCATACAAGAGTTTTACAAGGAAAATCCTTTGTTTAGTTTGAGCCGAATATTTCGGTAACTCTCGCATGTATTACCGTGTTAAGGGCAACGTTCTTCGTCTTTCTAACGTCTGCGATGGGAGAAGCTCTAAGCGTCCCTTTACTCTGCAAGATCTGATATGTTTTCACGAGTAGGAGTATAGTAGCGCTGGCAACTTCATTCTTGTTATAGTTGTGGTCCCGTCAAATCCTATTTATATATAATTTCATGCCCCTATCTTCTCGTGCGGATTATTAAACCGTTGAAGAGACGATTTCATTCAATCATTTAGTTCGGACCTATTCGTAGAAACGATTTTGTCTTCTTTTTTTTTTATTTATTTTTTTATACTTGTCAAGTTAAGTTATTATTCTTAAGGTAGACAGAGAATAAATTCTAAGATTAAAATCTTAAAACCCTAGCAAACTAAGGCGAACGCCTTTATTGAAAACTCGACCGTACTTAAGATTTCAACTTACGCCTAATAAGTTGCTAGTCGAGACTCTTTGCCTACTCGGCCACTTGGATGAATTAAAAAAAAGAATTTTTTTCATCGAGAATTTTTTTTCCCCTAAGCCAAATATATATTGGACGCTGTTTAACAATAGGATAAGCTGATATACTCGGATTGATGAGAATTTTGTGCTGCAAGCAGTAAGAACGCTATTTGTGGTGCTTCTGGCCTATGTTTTTGGGGGGGTATTACACGACGAAAAACGGCAGTGGTTACCACATTAAAAAAAAAAAGAAAAAAAACGAACATGTATTTGATTTGCCGTATGAATGCCAGACCACATTATCGTGTACCGATGGTGTACATAGCATAATAATAATAATGGTAACATGTAACGTATCTGAGTTGTTGTTACATTCACAGGCATCATAGTATAGCATTAAAAGAGGAGGTGCTTAGCAACCAACCAATACCAATAGCCGTAAGAGATATGTGCGTGTGCACAAGACGTTATGCAGGATAATGATATCAAGCAGCAGAAAAAAATAAAGAGAAAAGTACATCACAAAAGTGTTAATTTACGCTGTCCGGATTGTTGTTCAACTGATTTTGTTTTCCGCTACAACATTTACTATGCGAGTAGTCGTGAACATCAGCAGGCAGTTACAAAAGACAGTTTTCAGAAAACCTCAGTCTGATTGAATCCATGGGTGAATCTTGTCTAAGTGAAATACCACCTTCACTTCACCACTCTATCCAAGGAATAGAATATAGTTTGGTATAGCAGTCACGACAGGTAGGATGGAGTTTGTCTTGCCGTCATTCCAATTTGCGAAGTTTAGTCACGGTAGTAGATGGGAGGGCGTTAAAAGTTCATATAAAACAAATTTACGAGATTTTCATTAAATTGCAGACTAACTTAGGGTTTAATCGCAAAGCTTTACCTATCTATGTATTTGACTCTATTTTCACATTGAATATTTGTAAACATGTAAACATGTGAACGTGTCGCTTAAGATTCGCAGTTGAGAGAAGTAAAAAATTGATGTAGCATGTTTAACAGTCGACTCTCGCCGAATTTATTTAATTAATTTTTTTTTCTTGTACACTACCTAGCAGCGTATCCAATTGGACACGTGTCTATGCATTACGTATTATATTACAAATATTTTGACATTAATTAATTAGTTGATTCAACTAAAACATTAATTTTAACTAAAAGTTTTTTATAAAAGATTTTGTTTGTAGGAATTTTTTTAAAATTCAAATCAATAAAAACCAGAAACTAATTCCACTATCATGAGATTCAATATATTCTAGACAAGGTGTGAGCGTAAAAATGGTAAATAGGTTCCGGACCGAACTTTCAAATATTCAAAGAGGTTTTCTAAAAGTAAACTTCGCCTTGGGAGGGTACGGAGAGGCATAAATATTAAATTTTGAACGTTTTCACGAGCTGGAAATGACCATAACTGACTTGTAGCGGGCAAACGCGTGCGGGCGTCCACATAAATCTGATACTACAATCAATATATATGTTTGTTTAATATTACAATAGAATATACATTTTATACATACATACAATAGTGCCTACATATACTTCATTTTACAATAGCATTTACAATCCGCCTCTTATCACAACAACATCCACCTACATTTCGCATTAATATTACAATCATTTACAATCGTTATGCTCATAAAGCTCATGTTATCCAATGATCAACATGCATACACTCATTCTGCATGCATTTGTATGCACTATTATCTTATCTTTGCTATGTATATGCAAGCAAGTAATAGTACAAATAGCACTGTCGATATAATTACAGACAGTATCGCAAATATCGCTCTACACATTTAATATACACATAAACACATAAACTTTAGCTATGGATGCTCTTATGTCAACAGCTGATATTAAGATTTAATGTAAGCAAATAGTGTGGCTTGCTTACCTACGGGGAAATATTCCTCATAGGTATTATGTAAGATTTACAAAAGTGATAATATTTTTTTTCCCATTTAACTTGGAACCTCTCTCATTGGAATTGAACGGTTTCCTACTTAACGTGAGCTCCTCTCTCATTGGATTTTCACACATTTTTATATTTCTTTACTTTACCTTTCTATCTGATAAGACGTCGCTCATAACTATTTCATTTCTAGTTCTCTTTTTTTCTGAAGATGTATGTTCATCTTCGTAGAAAGAATTTTTTCATCTGTACTATGTCACCACATCTGCGGGTGGAGATGACTGCAGATTGGTGCCTGCCAAGATCCTTCGTTGGGAAGCTGGCATATTTACATACTTGTGGAAACCGCGGTGAAAGCTAGTATGTCCCCAGTCTCCAATTTGAACGCAGCAGTTAACCAAAGTGCGCGTCCTGACCGCTGGGTACGGTCCTCCGCGGGGTATCGTGGCGGCTGAGGTACCTATCATTTCTAAAGTAAATAATTAGAGGTAATGAAAGGTCTCAACACTCCTCAGAGTGGGTTTATTGAGCCATATACAACAAACATATCTGGTTACTCCAGTGTAGTTTAGGCATCTAGCTTTTAGGGGTTGTCTAACTCTCTGGAGGGCGCCGGTTATGCAAAATTAACCCATGTTTCATCGGGCACCGTGGACTTAAACCATCAAGGTAGTGTATCCACATTAAACCACCAAAGACATCTGTGTTGTTTTTTTTTTTTGATTTTTTGATTACAGACCGATGAGTTTGAGAACTCAGCAAACTTAGATTGAAATTGTTGACTTTTGGAATGTTTTCCTCAGGTTATCGGCTCCTTTTTTTTCGGTGCTTGGCGAATTATAACTTGTTCTAGGATGTCCGACATGATGCAATGCTTGACATTGCCGGGTTCATTCGTAGAATCATTGTTAGTGCTAACTTGAGCTGTCTGCTCATCTGAGAGGATGAACGTTGCTATTAAAGAATTCGACGACCGTAAATATCCTCTTTCCTCTTAGTAATTCGCTCGACAACTGAATATATACTTAATCGACTCTCAGTTTCGCTTTTTTTAAGCAACTGACACCCTTCGCTTTTCATTTGTGACATTAGTTTTTACTCCATTTGACCATACGTTTCATGAAGATCGCGTTACCATCCACTTGACACAGAATAAAAAACGTCCTGTTTGTAAAAAGCTTTGTCAGCCTCTCGATAATTCCAAAGGAGCATATTCTATGTTGAATCTGAAATTTAGCTCGCATAAAAACACTACTGACACTGAAACCTTATCTTCATTGTTTGCAAACAATAAAAATAATAGTATAAAAGGTCCACCCACTGCTTGTTATTTCTAAACAAAAATCTGAGCCAAAGACAAAATCAGCTATTGCGCACCTATATGTACGTAACAGTCACTCATTAGTGATGCTATCAAAACATAACTGAC
>CCAG010005392.1:0-55742 GCA_001077435.1 Glossina morsitans morsitans
TTGCTGGTCGATAATTTTTTTATATCGCGCTCAGGCGCTCATCATACAAAGTCTGCGGAGAAATTTTGAAATTTTATGTCGTCATCTCCACTTACTGTTTGTAGGTGAAGTTCTGGTGATTAAGTGGGAATTTTTTTATCGCAAGATTAGAGACCAATTCAGGGATTATCATTCCGCTCTAGATTGGAGAGAATTGATTCTTGATAGGAAGCAAAAGTCGTACGAAAAGGTTGATGCCTGTTACTAGAAATTTTGAAAAAAAATTTATTTCCTCAAGTTTGTAAGGAACTTTTACATTTTGAAGTTACATTTACAGGTCCTTTGAGAGAATTTGCGTTGAGACATGAATTATTAGACGAAGAATTAAACAAATATGTGCTCACGAAACCTTCAATCCCTATGTCAGATAAATGGTTTAATTTATCTAATAATCTATCGCTTAAAGAAAGATATTTCTAGGATTGGAATGCTTCGGAAGTCCAATCAATTTCTTCACAGTACGTTAACTCTGCGGAAAACAAATTGTCCAAGCATAAACTAATAATTGTTTGCAAGTCTTCGGAACAAATGCGAGACAAGGAGTCAGATGTATTGATTACCTTTTTAATGCTTCATAGAGAAATCAAAACCAGGCAATTTCAAGGCCATCTCGTCAATCGACCGTGGAAATGCTTTTGAGGCATTAATCACTCAAGAGAAGGGTGATTTGTAATTACTTCGAAGCCATGTTCTTCCAAAGAAGCGCGGAATTTTGAACATAAATGCAAAGTTGCGCACGAAACCTCGATACTAATCCGAAACATTTAAAAAGCCGATTCCGTCAGTGGGTAATCACGAATAGCCTGAACATTTTCAAGGCCTTTCTAGATTATATCATGACCTCTTAGGTGTCCTAGATACTTTATCTGTTTTTATAAGAACGTACTTTTCTCCATGTTGATCGTTAAACTGGCTTTGCGCAGACACAAGACACATATCTCAGACAAGATTTGAACATGTTCGTTAAAGGTCCCAGAAACAATTACCAAATCGTCTATAACAACAACGTAAACAAATACTTGATAAATCACTTTATCCACTAAACGGCACATGATTTGGGGCGGGTTGCAAAGCCCATACGGCAATGTCACCAATTGATATAATGGTCGACCAGGCACGGTAAACACCGGTTTCTTCATCTAAAGGGATTTGCCAAAAGGCATCTTTTTACGTAAAGGCTTGTAATGAATTTTGCTCTTCGTAATCTACTCAATACCCTATTTATCTATCAATGGTAAAGGATAAGCGTCTTTGACCGCAACAATGTTCACTTTTCGGGCATCTAAATAAAATCGAACTTTTTATGTTTCGCTAGTTATGGCAATAGGTGCGGAGCAATTGCTTTGGAATGACCTCCTCTCCAACTCCTAGAGCGAGAATTCTATCAATTTAAACAAGCGGAAGCTTTTCTACAGTAGGTGACACGGCATTTGGAACCATTACCTCTCTAACAACACATCGCATCATAATACGCGTCAAACTTTTCGCACAACTTTTGATTCCTATTGCGAATCAATTCTCCCAAATTTAGATCAAAACGACAAACCCAAAACTCTAATCTCACCACTCAAAGATTCCCACTCAATTACCTGGACTTTTCGACGGTATCTCCAATACCAATCCAAAACTTTGCCTACAACCAGTAAACAGAAACGACAGAGATGAGATTTTTCATACGAAGATCAACATACATCTTCACAAGAAAAGAAAACTAGGAATGAAATAGTTATGAGCCGACACCTCAAAAGATTGATATTATCAGATGGAAAAGTAAAGTAAAAAAAGGTATGTTATTCCAATGATAAAGGGCCCAAAGTTAAGTAGGAAACCATCCAATACCGATGAGATGGGTCCCAGGTTAAATGGGAAAAAAATCCTGTCACTTTTGTGGAATATTTCTACTTTTGTATTAGCATTTAATGTGAACGTGTGTAATTCATTATTATAATTAGTGACAATTAATGGCAATTTGATAGCCACTACTAATAAAATTTTTACAGGAGCATAGTATTTTCACAAAAATTATTTTCTCCAAAGACGGAGAAACGATTGTTGTTAACCACTTCTATGTATAAAAAGAAATCACAACAAAGCATTTAACCAATTGAAACGGATTTCCTGCCCTCGTTTCTAAGCGAGCAGTTGTCGACTTAGAGCATAAAATCTAAAAGCCTCACGTCAGACTTGGTTTTAAAAAATTGTATAAACAATTTTCGTAAAGTTTCATTTATTTATTCACGGCTTGTTTGTGTGTTTGTTTTTTTCAAACTACACGCTATATGGGGGGTCAGGAATGAAGTTGATCCGAAGAAAAGGCCTGCTTTGTTTCTTGGTAGTAAGTGCTTTAAAGCAATTATGCGATAGCTACGACCATAATCTGAGTAAAGTTGCTCCTTTCTCCTAGTCATCTTAAGATGCAGAAATAGAAGTTGGTTCAAAATTTCCGTCAACTCTTCCATATTTTGGTATCTATGACGGCTAGATAGTAATCGCTTCAACGAGGACTTTCTAAGGTAAGCAAAATTAGAAACAAGCAAAAAAGATGCAAGAAAGGGGCAACGCCAGCCATAAGCTGGCCTGCTATAAATACCAATTTCTTATTGGCACGAAAATTTGAGGCAAACATATACACTCGCCGAACGTTATCGGGGCAATTCTGCACGGTTACCATTGAAACAGACGCGGTACAAGGAAACTCAATACAATAATATGAAAACCTTGTTCTGCTAGTGGGACTGACAGCATAATTTCTTGTTTACGAGGACGGGGAAAAACCAAGGTCAGTGGAATTAATTCTAAGTGCACAAAATGGTCTGTAACGATCATTAGCTTGATAATACTATACTCGAACTGACAATTCTTAAGAACCTTCTAATGATTCCGTCATAAAGCTACACTCTAAAGTGAAAATTAACGTAAGTATCTTGTGCATAATCTTGTAAATAACGAGGTTACCTTTTCACAGAACAAATATGGTTCATAACCATTTTACTATTTAAAGTGGGAAATTTTTTTTAGAAATGGAAAACGTCTAGTACCATGATCGAGTAGTTCATTTATTTCCTTTATTATTCTCTACTAATACTCATTTATTATTACGGCCACGTTTCCTTCTCGGTATTTGTGATTCTTCTTCATCAGAACTGGCTGTTTCTTGTATAACCTTACTGCGAGCTTTCTGCTTATTCTTATTAATTTTTGGTGGTTCATCTTCAAAATCGCTTGATGAGCAACTGGACTCATGCGCTGATGAAGACTGTGAGGAATCTTGTTTTCCACGCCTTCGCCGATTATTGGAACGCGTTGAAGTTTTGCCAGATTTTTTCTGTGAATATCTTGCCTTTCTACCGGTTTCTTTATCATTTTCGCTGTTACGTTCCTCATCTTCATTTATAGGTTCTCTTATTTTTAAACAATCATTTATGCGAGTCTCGAGTTCGCCGATTAATGTCTTCAGTTCAGGTTTAGCTAATTTTGAGGTATTGCTAATAATTAATTTGAACGACTGATAGACTTCATCGATTTGTACTTTATCTTTAAAATGCTGCAAATTATCGATCAATTTTTTGATAGTCTTTTCATTGTACGATAACAGACTTAGGCAATAAGCTATGTCACGCCATTGCCTTTCCTCACGTGTTACCGGAAAACGTAGGCAAAGCTTTTCCACTAAGGTTTCTACTTGACGATCTTTATGTATCAGGCCCAATATATAACGCATTATAATGCGATATTTCTCTTCTTCTAAATTAGAGGAACTGTCGCTCAATTTGGAAATGATATCCGGTAACACGTTGTATAAAATGTTCGATTTATTGGCAATTTCTTTAAAGAACTGTTGGGTTATATTTTTAATCTCGTCATTATCATCCACTATACATATTGCTAAGTCCGCTATTTGGCCTTTAACGCGTATCATCTCATGCAGGATTAGATGGGATAACATTTTCACTGCCGTCAAACGCAACTCTGTATTTTCATCATGCAGTGTCGAATAAAAATGACCAGTCCATGGTTCAATAATATTAGGAAAGCGAAATGTGAGATCTGATAGGCCGATCACAATATTGCATTTGATTTTGATATTTTTGGTATGACTGAGAATATTCATCAAGAAAGGCATGTACGACTCACAAATTCGTGATGAAACACACATAAAACGTATAAGAGCCAAAGAGGCTGATTGCTGCAACGCTGAGTCAGGATATTTAAATGGATATTTACAAATCTGTAAAATGTAGGGGAATAGTTTCGGTAACAAAGCATTTTCGTCATGAAACAAAATCTCCTCGCAGATGTGATTAATTAATTCGGCTACATTATCTTCAGCAGTGGCACCTACTAAATCTTCGTCAGGCTGTAAAAAAGAAGCATCTTACAAGTATTCTTAGTTTTTATTTCCTGTTTTTTTGCAAAACAAACCTCCTGCTGTGGCTCGGCTGCCGCGCCTGTTAAACGCTTCAACGATTCGGTGGCAGACATATTTAAATTAGCCGTTTTGCGGCGGTTTCCATTACAATTCGTAAAAGCGCTCTTCTTTTTCTTCTGCTCACATTCGGTTAATTCTTGACGGTATTTCATATTATTGTAAACATCGATGTCAAGAAATATCATTTCCTTTAATGCCATATAACCAATCATGAAAATGAAGCGAGTTAAAAGGAACACCGGCATTTTCAATTGAGGCGCTACTGTTAGGTGCGATTGTGTGCCTGGTATAGCTTGTGAAAAAGGCGTCTCGAGAGCCTGAGCGTGTTGAGACGCTGTCATCTCGCCCAATTGAATAGCAAACTTTTTAAATTGCTTTAGTATTTCGAAGACGAGAGTTTGACAAATCACGTCTGGGGTCTGACATAATCGATAATAGAATTGTAACGTTTTCATTGTAACTTGATCAAAATCAGGTATTCGAGGATGAAAGAAGAACTTTGAATACATTTCAGTGACTTTTTGTACTATGCTGTATTCGGCATCATACCGTTTGTAATATTTTGTTGTCGATGATTGGTCGATGGAGTTTAGAAGAAACTCTAAACAACCGCTGAAGATACGAGGGTCTTGTTTGCCTCGCAAACCCAAACCGATACTTTCAATAATGCTAATATTAGCTGACGCTATTGATGACTTCGCGTAAGAACACATTATCAATAACTGTAAAGCTAAACGCGACTCATTTTCTGTAGTGCCTTCCAGTTTCAAGGTAAAGCGTTCAAACAGTACTTGTATAATTAAACCATCAATGTCCTCATTGTGAACCCATTCTTTAACTAAACACTCCATTGCAGTGTAGTGACCATATTCGAGACTTTCTAGGAACCGAGAGAGATTTTGCACGACATGCAAAGCATGTGTCCTATGAAGAAAGAGCGAGAGACAATTTTATTGTAGTTAAGTGTTGTTTGTATTCAAGAGTTTCACATCACTTACCTGCCTGTTTGATCGGTAGTAAATAGAACCTTTTTATAGGCATCGGACACAGCATCGCGCTTTTCTTTATCGGAAGACCAAACCAAATACAACATTTGACGCATACCATTTTCCGTGCCTTTGATACCGAACATGTAGCCGGTTGTAAACAAATCGACCGCTTCAAAAACATCTGAATTCGTTTTGGACAAAAGCATTTCTTGGAGCTTGGGCATGGCTTTGGAAATAGCTTTTGAAAACTCAATAGAATCTTGTAAGAATTTTACCGTCTTAATTTGAGTACCAAATTCTTCATTCTGTGCAAGAAAAGTAAAGAAGGGATAAACAAAAGTAACACGAGTATTTAAGAGCGCGCTTTCGTTAGCTTTTTCATAAATTCTAATTACATTAATAATTTTATACACCGCGACTCTAGGCTAAAGCTCTTCTGAGGATTAAAAACTACGAAATATATGCGTAAGTCAAATGGCTACACTCAAGAGTATAATATTAATATAACAAGATAAGATGCAGCGAGGATAAAATATCCAAATAGTCTAGTCTAGATTTGGTCGTTGGGTACCTAAGAAATAGCGATTATTCCTATGAAAAAATCTACCCAACTTAGTGAAAAGTGCTTGAAGAAAACATATCATTCAAACACAATAATTGTCCAAGAAGCATAATGGTAACTGTTCTCTGTCAAAGATGACAGTTCTCGTTAGCTTACTGATTTTAAATTATGCTAGCGATGCCGAAAACGCAGCATCCTTTAAATATGAACAATGATAAATTTGAGAATAATTTTGATGGTATGATTACTAATATGACTATACTTGAATTATTGTATTTTAAATCCTTAGATGTAAGATTGAGGACTGAGTACACTTCGCGTTGCACTTATATTTTCCTCCTTAATGGCTTATCCTTTGATGTTGAATAAATAAATGATATGATTGATGAAATGATATGAATAGCGAATATTATATAAATATATATAGCACTTTCAATTGAAGATGGAAGCTGTCAAAAAATTAACAGAGATAGCAAAGTAAAAGCGCTTTTTCACTAAGGCAACGCAGGGGAATACACGCATACAATCCATATATTTTCATTGTCCAAATCTGGCCCCCAGCGGCCGTTATCTACTGGCGAATTTCTATAAAATTAGATCATTGCGAAAACCGAAACGAATTTTTACAGGTAACGAAATATTGAAAATGCATTGAACTGATTTTGAAAAGAGTTGAATGTGGACAAAAAAGAATGCTTTTTCTTGTTTAAAAATAAAATCGAAACATTTTTCTGGTACATACACTATCTTTGCAACCATTGGCCAAAAAGATGTATGATTTCAGCAAAGCCAAATAGTAGGCACACTGTTCTTCCTCTTTTAAAGAAAGCCTATGAAAACATAAAAGTTTATCCAGTTATCTTTCATCCACTGACTTCAAAAATTCTACCTCAGTTCTGAGTTGCCAGCGACATGGTCAGCTTTCCGCACTAACGATACTGCTTCTTGATATTTCTCTTCCAATAACATTGTGTTAATACGTTGCACTAAATCTTCATAGGTTTCTTGTGTTTCGGGTGGATCTTGAGTTTGTTTTACAATATCTTCTATGAAGGGCAACATTTTTGGTATCACAAGATTCCATTTCTCTTCCAGTTCCTCCGCCTGCTTTCGTTCTGCAGCTAGTAATGCTGACAGTTTTTCCATTTTCTCTACCTCTTCATTATATTTTTTCTGCAATTCGACTAAAGTTAGTTTGGCTGCAAATGGATTTCTTTCCAGAAAGGCTTTAATTAATTGAACGGCTTGCTTCCGCACTGAGCATGTCTTATCCTCCAGTCTTTCTACTGCAGCGCATAAAACTTTCAACTGAAAAGATAGAGGCACAGCCTGTTCTTCTTTCATGTGATTCCATATTTGTAAAACTTTAGCTCTAACATGCGCTGATATATCGTTGATGTGCATCAATAAGTTGTCCAAAAATTCATCACGTGCTTCTTTCATATCTTCCGGTAGTTCTTCAGAAGTAAGTTCACCTACTACAGCATCACCCATAATTTGTAAGATGCAATTGCGCAAAACATGCGATTCACACCCAAGCAGTTCATCGCCCAACGTAGATAAATGAGGTATCATAAGTTTTGGAGCAACCGTTGCTAGCTCCGTAAGAAAGTTCGAAAAATAACGTGATACAAGCGTGTCGGCTGAACCCATAGACAAACTTTCAATTATTTCTTTAATCAAAACAGCAAAAACAGTGGATATGCCAAATTCTTCATGCAAAACGTTGATTCCGTACGCTATAGATCGACTGGCATGTTCCGTAGAACGCAAAATTTGCAAAATTCTCACAGGGAAATTTATAGCGTGATTATAACGTTTGATGGCGATACCGAAAATCTGGAAAATACTGTCCACAACATGGCGATTGTCATTGCGCATATGTAACACTTCCAAGGTGCGATAACATACCTCGCATAACATACTAAAATAGAAATTCGAACGATTCACATAAATCAACTGTGTTCTTGTAAATTTCAATATTCACTTACTTGACAAAATTTTCTTCTGCCACTGGTGGATTCCATAATTTTTGTAACGGGAATTGCATTAAATTATACAATTGTACCAGAAATTTACCGCGTTTAACGTCCCAATCAGGATATTCCTCTAATGTATCCAACTGTTTGTTGCCTTTTCTCTTTTGTTGACTATTTTGCTGTTGTTGCTGCAAGCGCACAATATTCCCATCAATTTTACGCACCACATTCACTGATAGAAATAGACACATCTTAGTTAGATTTAAGTAACCTTTACGTTGTTGTGGTGCAGGCGGTTCGGTAGCCGCTAAAATTGGTGCCAAACTGCTGCCCAATTTGTCTACAGTTATATACATTAAATCGAATGCACGAAACAAATTCTTCATAGCCGCTGCATCCGTGCTTTTATTTTCAATTACAGCATAATAAGTATCAAAATGATCGAAAATATAAAAGGGATCACTCTGAAATAACATCTGTTTGCAGACTAATGCAAGCAAACAAATAATAAAAAAGTTATTTAAATTAGTATTTCGATAATTTTCTTAATATAAGATGATCACACAAACCTTTCAATTTATCTGGTATTTCACTAGAACTATACAAATGCTTCACATAATAACTGTCGCCACTCGAATTTAATAGGTCCGTGTTACTCGAGGGCAAATTAAATTGAAAATCCATTGTTTTAATAATTTTTATTAATTTTTAAGTAGCTGTAAAGATATATCTAAGTTTTTTTTTTTTTTTTTGATTGTTGGATGGAGTATATATTAAGTCAATCAAAAAAATATTTTAAACGACTGCTTGTGACGCCAGAAGAGCTGCCAGGATTATTGACGGAAAATAAAAGAAGAATGTTATAAATAAGAATGAGTTAAGGGCTCAACACAATGCTCGCGTTGCTCTAATCCGTTAAACATACAAGTTGCGTGCGTTACTACAGCAAATCATAAGCAATGTACACCTAATTCTCTTTTTACACGTATTTTCTGGGAACGTATCTATCGTGTACAAAGAGAATTAGGTGTAAACAATAGTAAAAATTTCTTGTTAGAGTTCACTTAATTTATCTCGTGCTTACACATTTTAATTCATTAAATATTTTATAAAAAATAACTTCTACTTTGGAAAAAGGGAATTATATCTGAAATTCATAAATATATAATCGTGTTAAAACACAATAATTCGTGTAAAAAAAGAAATTTTTTTGAACTCGTGTTAAATCAAATTCGTGTAAAAAGAGAATTGGTTGCAGTCCAACAAAAAGCGACTTTCAATTCACAAAAGTGAGTTTCATTCCACAAAAGGGTAAACGCTTATGAAGAAGTCCAAAATTAATAAAGAGAAAAATTCCTTTGACTTATAAATTTCTTGAGTCAAAACACGAAAAAGAGGAAAATATATATTTGTTGCATGCAGGAAACGAATTCAATTATCGTAATTCACTATAGTTAATAATATGACGTTTATAATTAATTAGCAAAATCTTTGATAGGTTTATAAGGAAATATTTGAGCGACAAAAGCAAATGAATAACGATAATTTAATTATTTGGAGTACGATAATAACAATGATGCGGAAGCGGTACCGTCGCCGCCGCAAATGCAAAACGCGACGCTGGGTAAGGTGCTTATATGAAACCTAAGATGTGGATGGATTATTTGTGAACAAAAAATGGAACCGTAAAAGAAAGGTAATGAAGGGAGAAACACGAGACCGCTACGCAAGGCATCTACGCCAGTAGAAATGCCCTTTTATCTTCGCGATATTTTGAAAAATTATTTAAACAAGAACGCAATTTAATGATACAGATTTAACATAAACTTTACATCCACGCAAGTTTTCTTTTTTGTTTTGGTATATAAAAGAGGAATGGATCAGACCTGTAAACGATACGAAGACATCTGGTCATCATAATATATCTAGCAACGTTACGAGTTTTTAATACAGATTCTTTTTTAGAGCTTAAGGTTGATAACAGCAATAAAGAGGATAAGAGGGAAAATTCGTGATGCAGACCACGTGGTGATTATTATTGACTTATTAATGATTTAATGATGTTAATCTCTATCGGTTATTTGATATTCAAGTTGCAATAGACCAGTCAGCACTCTCTCTACTCTGGAGTCTAGTCGAGAAGATTGATATCAAGCGATGGCTGTGTAGGAATTATTGATTTATAGATTGATAAAGTTTGTAAAAAACTATTAGAAAAGACGAAGAATTTAATTATAATAATGAAAGCTTAAAAGGAGAAGTCAGCAGTTTTAATAAAGGCAGTCAACTGCTTAAGATGAGCTTTATTGCGAGCACGAAAAATTTCATGTAGATTATTATATATATAGAAGATTTCATAGGAATATCTAATATTGTCGAATTCACCGCATATAAAAATAAGATGCTCAGTTGACTCTTGATAAGAAATTTACTCGTCGATTAAATTCTTAAATAGTTGTTGAGCTTTCGGTTGTTTTTGTTGCAAACTATTTTTCCATTGATTGACCGACGAACGATACGTATCCACGCGTAATTTTGAATAAACAACCCGACCGGATTGTGAACCCTTTACCATATTCGCTTTTTCCGCTAATTCTTTAACAATCACAATTTTATAATTATCTTGAGCTTTAGCGAAGCACATTTCCAAGACATGTGAACCATGTTTCGAAATGGCCAATTCTACATAAAAACCTTCCAATAGTCTTATAAGTTTTTCACGTGACTTCTCACCAATAAATTTACTTTGGAGGAACGCCTCGGCTATATAGGAACCATTTGGCGTAGTGAAACAACTAACCAATTTTTCGGGAGGACTTTCTATAATGCAATTAACTATAAATATAGGTTTATTAAATTGCAATAGATTTTGTATTATCATAGAACCATGTAGGTGCACAAATGAGCTTTCGTCGTCCTTTACAATTTCATAAGGTTTCAATTTCAGCAAACATAGAAAAAAGAATTTAGATTTTTCATTGGCAACACCAGTACTAGGGTGTACATGCAAAGCATTTTGCAGCGCGGTAATCATTTGAGCTTGTTTTGTCTGCAACCGCAAGCAAGCCGCTGTTAAGGCTTTTACAACGCCAGTATGTCCAATTTTTAGTAAGTTTTCTATACTTTCTTTCAATTCCTCAAAAACGGATTCAAAGTCCTCTTTTTCTTTTATACATTGTAAAAGTTTTTGCACCGAAAAATTGGTTAGTGATTTTTCAGCTAAAATGTGTACACGGCCGGCGAATAAAGTGTTGTAAATTTGCGACCTCAATATGGGCCCAGCGACTACTAGCAGTGTTTCCAAAAGCCTAACTGAACTTTGATGTTGAAAAACTTTCGGTGCTTTGCTAAGGTCTTTAGGCGTTCCTTCTTGGTCCGTTTCACCGTATACGGCATTCGACAATTCAGCATCTTTTGATTCATCCTTATCTTCTTTTTCGTGTTTTAAAAAGGCTTCCAATAGCAATTGTTTACCAAATAGCTTTAGCATTTTTTTATCTAAAACCTTTAAAGCTATACAAATTGTACCAATTAAAGCTGATGAGTGTTCTTGATAAGGAAGGTCTGGAAATTGTGGCCACATTTGCAAACGTTCGGCAAACTCTTTACACGTTTCATGCCATTCACTGGGCATACCACTGTATATTTTGCGATTGTCTATATCTACCATTTTGCTTTGAGAGAAAGCTTTTTTTGGTTCATAAATGCCCGCCAAACTTAGTACGCACGTTCGCATTATGTGATTGGCACAAGAATCCCAAACAAAGTCCTCCAAATTGTTAAGCAAAAATTTACTAGTTTTCAAGACAAAATTAGCGCAATTCCTCTTATGATCCTCTGAAAAGGTATTGTTACGATTATAGAATTCATCCGTAAATTGTTCACTGTCCAGTTTAGACTTTTTATTGGCTGAGTGGTCACTGACATCGGGGCTTTCTCCATCGATGAATCTTAAAAATGCAATTTCTACTAATTTTTGCAATATATGAGAAGCAAAACTGTCAGAGCATAATGGGCGAAAATTTTCAGCGAAGGCTTGAAAATACGATTCCAGTCTCTCTGCCTCTACAAAGCCCAACAACGATTCCAAAACTTTACAAACAATTTGATTAGAAGATAACCTCACTTCTTGATCTTTTGTCTGAGCAAGTACATTATTGGCCATAGTTACTAAAAGCATAATAACAATTATAAAATGTTGTACAATATCTTTGATATGTGAAAGTCACCTTTATCTTCTACGCTTTCAAAGCCACTTTTCATGGCATCTAGTATATTTACGAAATAAGAGAATTGCTCCTCATCAATTTGTGTTCCTCGGCCGAAAATTCCTTTCTTAGCAAATCCATGTGCATTTCTACGAAACCGGGTATTTTTGTTCTTACGTTTTTGTCTCGTTGGAAACGATTTTTTTCCGCTATTTACACTGCCGCTAAACATTTTGCTAGCTATAATTCGGTTAAAAATAAATTAAACTTGTATAAAAAATACCAAAACCTTCTTTTGAGAATAAAGTTAATTCTTCTTCTTGAACATCCGCCGAGTCGACAAGATATAATCCGCTTCGTTATAAAAAAAAGGCACAGGGTGATCACAAAATTCTTTATGTGGACCGTAATAAGGTTGATAATAATTTACGTTATTGGTTAACATTAGATGCTTATGATTATTTGTTGACACTAGTAAATGCTTTCACATTTCGCAAGTGTTGGGTCTGTCATTATATATATTTCCATTTATTTTTCCTCTTTAGTAAATTTCATTGTTGTTTTAAGAGGATTTTTATTTTTATTTATTTATTTAATTACTTAAAATATTTTTCTTGATTTTTTATATCTTTTTTTTTATATAAAAGAAGTATGAATCACACCTGTAAACGGTAAAACCTATATATTCAGTAAAGTTTTATGCCTTTTGAGGAAAAAGGATCGAACTTTGCTACAAAGAATTGTTGTGAGAAGCAGAAAGGCTCTGGAGGATGCTTCCAATCCTCTTACACTGTGACAGTTTTTTGGATATATTTATCATACATATATATATTTATTTATATTGTCGCATGCGGATTTCAGCAAAAGGTTCGAGTTTCAAAAAATACGTTTGTAACATTTGTTGCAACTGCAAGTTTGCAAAGGATTGTTAATTTCAGTGGCTAAAAATGTCAGTCGCAAATAGAAAAATTAGCATGCCTGAGAGAAAAATGGTCAGTCTAGAAAGAAAGAGAATTTTCATTCTCTGGAACTTTCAGTCGTTGTATTAAGCGTGAATTTGATTTGAACTGTCAATGTTAGTAAATTTATCTGACGATTATTTTTGTGCATTAAAATGAAAGCACATTAAAAGATTTGCGGTGAAATTAAAATCAATAAAGAAATTTTTTAATTACAATAAGTTGACAAATAGTACAAACAGTGCAGTTAAATGTGCAATAAACATATAAACCTTAAAATATACGAACAAAATATTCGCTGATAACAAATAAACAATACGCGAGCATCTTCATGGCATTAAAAATTTAAAAAGAAAAAAAGACATAAAAGTTATGGACGTATATAAACATTACAATAAGTGATATATATTACAAACATATGAAACACTATACACCGTACATGCCACCAATATATAAAACAGTATAAAACAGTACCTGCTAGAAACGTGTCAATCAATATATGTACCTTTATATACATGCTACTAACAGTTTGCTAATTACAAACAAGTAGTAAAATACATCATTAAAGTGTAAAAACATATGCATATATATATGTTACAAACATAAAAATCTTCCAACGCGTGAAACTGTACACATGAGCATGTGGATTTCCTAAAAAAAAAAAACAAAGGTAATGAAGATCCGTTAACACACCTACAAGTGCATTCATTCAAAAGGAAAAAACGTGTACTTTTTAGTTAGCCGAGAAAACGAGTAAATGAGTAAAAATAAAATCATAAAAAACCTGCATTTAAATAACTATTATCGAGCTGAGTTGATCTCTAACATTATTAGATAAAAGATTAACAAGACACCAATAATTCATATAAGAACTCTTATAAATTTATTTAGTATCAATTAAAAACACCTATAAAAAATAATGAGGATTTTCTTTATTAATTAAATGAGTGCACGATTTTTCATAAACATTTAATTCGAAACTCTACTGTGAAAAATGCTATCCATGAACGAAATATTCAATCGAGATAATTTAATGTAAAATGTAATAAAAGCAAACAAGTGTATGATCGTCATGGAGATAGTTATGCATCAGCATCGATCATATCTACAACAAGTATTTGATCGTCATCATCATCACAATAGTTAGTGGCAGCAGCATATAAGCAGTGCTCCGATGCTATCCTCACACCTGTGTTTCTTCAGTGAATGTAGGACAAAGATAGAAACCCCCATTCCTGGCAAACTAGTTAGCCTCCGATCTTTTGATATTTTTGACGTACATAATTTCGTCTTGTTACATAAAAGTGGTTAGCCATACCGACAGAAGGTACGATATCAGATCGTAGGTAATCTATGTTACACGTATTACAAACAGTTGGACTAGACGATACATATATGGCAATATATATGTCGCTGGCGATCCGTTTAGGCATGGAGCTGCTAATATAGCGTCAAAGCTTTGGAGGCGTTATTCTCATTTTGTGCTTCGGACTTTACCTATATTGGCTTTTTTGAATGTGTACATACAAATAAAACAAAAATAAAAAGAAATGGTGAAAGTTTCTTTTGAATTTTAAAGTTTTATTTTAAAACTTCTTTTTGTATTATGTAATTTCCAATTTTGATTTGTATGTTGTTGTCATCTATTATTTTGTAAGAAATGAAAAACAAACAATAAAAACGATTTGAAGAGTTGATTCGTCCGTCATATTCAGGGAGGAAACTAGTACGTAGCGTCTAATAAATCGAATATATATAAACTGACTCGAAATTGTTTGAAGAACAAGTCACTAGTGAGGTTACAAAAGCTTGTATGGCGTGAATACAGGAACAAGTGCTCCAAAGAAAGAGCATGTGAGGCAATCTCTAAAACTTTAAGAGTAAATGGTATATGTGACAAAAAGTTTAGAGTAAACTTATACTTCACTAAATATATAGTTTAGGAAGACGTTACGGGACAGGTTCGTTAGGGAATTCGATTTGAGGAAAACCCCATCGGGAATTGCGATGCAAGTGACAAAAAATTGGGCATATTGTCGTGGCATATCGCATGTAAAATTCAGGATTTTTTTTTATTTTTGATAAAACAATTCTTATTTATAGAACAACGTCAAGCGAACATAATGAGGATATCCTAGCAGATCCGCTAGAGATACCACCAACAAGACGAAGAACGTTAAAGTCTTTAGATAGCAATAATCACTCGATGCAGTTGCTCTAGAGGGAAATGTGTAACCATAACCACATTTGTTCGACCAACTTTTTGACCGTCTTAGACACACAATGCAAAAAATTACCTGTGTAGCCGAAGTAAGATTAATATTATATACACCTGACAAAAGAACAACGTTTCTATTGTTTTCTTTACCTGTTGATGATCTATGTGACCTGCATGATCAAGTTGCAAAATAATTATTTAATAAGCAGTAAAAATTAATCCACAATCATGTGTGAAAATGAAATACTTGTGAGGTTTTAAGGAATATTTGCGCGTCTTACTAATCTAAGTTTGCGTTGTTGCGACAATTATGTTATAAGTGGGGGTAATACAGAAAAATGTGTTCTGTTAAATTAGCTGTAATTTTATTTTTTACTTAATTAAAGAAAGCATTCTTGAATGCTAAATTGAAGTCTATTTCCATTTTAAACGAAATTTTAATTTTCTTAAATGTATGCGCGTATTAAATACAGTATCCCAGAGAGGAGTCGATATCCCAAATCCTAAATTCTGATGAGCAAAATGGTGTTGATAATGATAACGTTTCATTTGATATAAGAGCCGGTTTGAAGGATCACCGTAATGTAAATAGTAATGAATCATATCATAGCATAGATAACCGAAGAGGGCTCCTGCTAATATTACGCGTGGCTGCGGTACTATCATAGACAAAGGAGCATAAATTATTATAGCTAAGATTGCTCCAGGCACTGGTGGAAACACTAAACGCATTGAATCAAAGGGAACTTTATGATGTAGGCCATGTATCATAAAATGAAAACTGCATATCCACGGATGACTACGTTTATTGATCGACATATGAAAAAGGTAACGATGCAAAACATATTCCAAAAATGTCCAGAACGTTATACCCAACAAGAAGTAAAAAAGTAGCGATAATGTCTGAAAATTTAATAAAATAATCATATTACGTACAGTGAATTATGTTCGAAAATAAATTCCTACTTTGACCACATTGCCGGCAAATAAAACGCCCCACATTTCGTTATAAATTAAAGCACCAATTACAGGTAACCAAAATATTGGCACGATCCACCAAGCAGTTTTAGTACACATTTCTAAGTACCACGGACCAAAAAGCCGTAAAGACCTATCCACTGGCATGTGTACCCATTGTTCGTATTGCTTACAGATTTTGCCAATTTGAGGTAACATTGCTCGAGACCAGTCCACTAAATGCTAAAACGAAAGTATAGAGGATTATTTTAAAACGCATATTTGACATGAAGCGCTAGCTTTATGTGATCGAATTTTTAAATTTAAATCTAAAAAGTTAGACAAAAAACACACGCCAAGAAATGTTTTATTACTCGGTTCTATTGGCAATTAATGAGTTTTAGCTACCAGATTTGGAACTAAATGTCGATTCCCTATAATTTCTAATTTTTACGTGACAAATCGTAGTATTTCGTTACGACGGTCCTCGTTATTGCATTTTTGAAAGACGGTTCCAACGCGGTATATGGGTTTCTGGGTATTTTGAACGGTACTCTAACCCTGTCTCATCCAATTTCTGGTGGAGTACCAGAAATGCAATTTTGAGGAAGTTCGCCGACATGTGCAAAATTTCAAAAAGGAGCTGTAGGAATAGACACATTCTACGAGTACAGAATTATTCTAACTTGGTTAGAAACATTTTAACCAATGGTCGCCTGAGACCAAAAATTGATTTTTCAGTGCAAAACAGATCTATGCAAAATAGTAGTTCATTTAAGGTAACAAATGTAGCGAATATGAAGTGTTTATATATATTGTACTAAACTTATACTGAACTGTTAGGGCAGACGCAAGGATGTTATGAGTGTTATGGGCAGGAATTGTTTCTGAACTGATTAAGCTCAATAAGTAAATTGAAATGTCACCTTTGGTCGAATACTATCCCCATGTCGAAGGATGAGTTTACATTTTGCAGTTTTTGCGAATCTATAAAGTATTCCGTAGGTAATGTATTTCTCCTTGCTACCGAAAGTTTTTTACACATATTTAAGGTGAGTTTCATAAAATTAAATTGAGCACCACGCAACATGGTTGTCCAAATTAGATTGCAGGCCACATGAGCATGTTCTCACATTGAGAGAAGCATGCTCTAATATAATAATCGCTGCGAGACCCCTGAGGTCACAGGAAAATCGTTAGAGAAGACAGAATTGAACAAAGTTTTAAAGGATTTATTCTGCAGATAAGAGGATGTCCAACTCAATAAATGCATGGGGAAATGAGTCGATTGAAGGTTCAAGACCTGCAACTTATGTTTAACTCTATCAAAAGCCTTACCAAAATGCTACATATCTCATCTTACGTCTGCACGTGATTGTTGAACAAGTTTCGCCCCTGTTCACTGTTTTTCCTTCGTTGCTTGACATATACTATTTATAATTGAACGAATTTCGTTCGCTCGGTCTACGCTTCACTTTGAATGCCATCCTTAATTCGTTTATCGTATTTTCATATTGCCAGCGGTGGGCATTAAGTACAAACATGAAGGTAATCGTGTGTCTAAAAGTTAGTTTTCGTTTTTCGACTCTTTTGGCTTCGCGTGTATAGAACATCTGTTAAGTAGACCTTCCTACACCTGTTAACTTATGCGAAATCTAAATAATTAACGGGTTGCCTTGACATTGAATGTTCTGAGTGCTTAGAGTTTATAAGAAAAAACAAAAAAGAAACCAAAAACGAAAAATTAATTAACAAATAAAGCCAAAACAAGACAAAAACTGTTGACCAGAGACGTTCGAATTAGCGAAAGGCAAGTAATATATTGGTAAATGCTAATAAACACACCTTATTTCATATCACTTGGTGGAAGAGGATCGAAATTCGCGGCAGAGAATCGTTATGAGACGGCGAAAGGCTACACGGTATGCTTCCCAATCCCTTATACTATCTGAAAATGTGTCAGTTTTCTTGCATATAATTGTGATATTTTGTATATGTATTTATTTATTTTGTTCCATGTAGATTTCTTTAAAAGTTTCGAGTTTCAAAAGCGGCTTTTAAATGCGTATTACAAATAATTGGACCAAACGATGCTTTAACGACAACATATGTACCATTAGAGATCCATTTAGCCATGACTTTGAAGCTGTTGTGTTCTGGAGACTATCAATGGCTGGCTGGTAATGACTAATCCGTAAACGTAGCTCAAAGTACGCTGCCTGTTGTTGTATTGGACATTATAGAGGAAATGAAGACTAAATTTTGGTGGTACGTAGTTATACGTTTTGTTGGTTGCGAATTGAAATAATAAACAAATAAAATAATGTGCTTCGTTTTTCTGCTTTTACACATGATACGAAAGTCTTAGGTGAACGCAATTAAAGCGTTTATTAACTATCGTCGTCGTCGCAAACGAAAGCCAACTTGCAGCTATGCGATTACCCTGCAGGATATTATTTGTTAATGACAAACTAAAGCGGCTCGAAATTTCATAAACCTCCTTTAAGCGAAAATACTGAAATTAACGGATTTACAATAATAGTTTTGGGTTTTTGAAAATTAAACATTTCTATTCTTTATTGCGTTTTTGACAACCAAATGTTTTTATTCATAATAACCATACATTTATGGCGGTTAACATCACTACACCGTTCGTTTGAGTTATTTTTTTAAGTTTCTTTAAGAATTTTTTTGTTTTTTGAATATTTTAAAAAGTAAAGTATATCAAAGGTGTTATTTTGTTTTCAATAAAAGCGGATGCAACATTTTAATATATACTACAATGGCCGTTAAAACCTCAAGCAGCTCATTAAGAACCTTAAATGGACTTTTTGATTTACCCAGTAAGTAATCAGACGTAGTCAAGGTAATCGCGCCAGAACAAATTTGGCATTTTATCCTGCAATTTTACGTTTTTGTTATTTGTGCATTTTTTTAAAATATTTGCAATTTCACAGAAATGAATCATCGAAGAGACTTTTTGCGCGAAAATAAACTTAATCTGAAAGAATTACAACGAACCACCGCTAATAAACTAATGCAAACTAAGCATGAGAAAGAAAGAAAGTTACAGCAATTGCATCCGAAATTTCCAAAACAGCAGGAACAACATGTGACTCGTAGATCGGCTTCGAAGCACAAAGTGGTTTCGGAAAACAAAGACGGCCTGAAAGGAGAAATGCAACACCAGTCGAATCAACAGCCCACCAGAAGGTCATATAGTTTTCATAAAGCAGCCGCATCAACTAAACTAGCTAATAACTGTCATGATAATGACAAATGTTGTTTAAATCCCGCCTCATCTGTAAAGTGTCCTAGAAACGGCAGTGCTACGTCTGCGAGTTCGAAATTTGAAGCTTGTGATAAAAGCATACAAACCGAAGATATCTGCGATGAAGAATTCCTATATGAAGCTTTAAAAAAGTAAGTGCATTGCTGATGAGTGTGATAATAAATAACTCGAGCAAATTTTTTATTGAAACAGATGCAGTTTAGGTGATTTTAAAGATAACAATGTTTGTCAGCAGCACGCTGACGAAAATGATACGCCTTCACAACTTGAGTATAACTATAATGGTAATAACAATGAGCATAGGAATGAAAACTTAAAATCCACAAAGAGTTATCCAGGGCTTGAAGGTAGCACACAACTTTCCCATTTATTACATAATGGGTATGCACAGAAATCTCCTGAACCCTTTCCCGCTGAAGAAAACAACAATCTCAGCGCGCAAATGCCAACTATAAATATCGATCAAAATATTGTACCCAAACTAGAAGAACTATCGAGCGGCCGAAGTCGTCAGACAGCTTGTTCTCAAGTCAGTAAGAAAAAGTACACAGGCAGCGTGCAAAAGTTGGGCTCTCGAGACAGTATTCGTTTACCTCGATATTTACAAAAGGAGAAACGAGAAAAAGAAGAGGAACGGCTAAAAAAACTGTCCCGTGATATCAATTGTCCGTTCGGTCATTATGCGCTTACCGAAGAAGAACGTGTTACAGCTTTAAATAATGCTGAGCAAAGTAAATTACACCTAATAAAAAATGATCTACTATTGACTATCGTTTAACTATTACAGAAATGTCTTCTCTGGTTCAAGAACTTAATCATATGCCCATGACAACGGAAACTCTGCGTATTCGTAATCGCAAAATGGAAATTGAAAAAGAATTAACAAAAATTGAATTCGATATACGTTTATATTCGAAACCAAAAGTTTATGTACCTTTACCAGTGGATTAATCTTTTTTTAAATGAATCGCCGTCATAAGCGATTCTTAACATAAACAGTATTTATTTTTGACCATAATTGCATTAGAATTACATTTAAGCAATCACTCAACAAGTACCTCTTTAGCATTACAACTTCATGATAATCAAAAAAAAAAAAAAAATATATATATATTGCATTAATTATATAACGAATTGCAAAAATATACCAAAGATTGCAAAAATAAAAAAATAATAAATCTGGAGAGATAATACCCATGGATGTTGACGTGATATGATCGCTTACTAAACATTGAATATTCTAGCAGATTGCAGCACCCGTCTGCAATTAACAAAACATACTGGAAAAGTCATGAAAATAGTTCTTTAAACCCCCGAAGAGATTTGCTGAACAAACATCCCGAAGAAATAAATTTAAAAACTTTCGGATTCTGCCAGGATATGAACAAAAAGTTTCAGTGGCAAATTTCTTGTTAAACTTATGCCATTCGTATGCGTGTTTTCAGAAGATGTCCAGTCAAATAATTATACTTGATGGGACCAATTTAGTTATTCACTATATAGTTTTTGGAAGAGAAAGATTAACAAAACAAAAAATCTCCTGGGAATAGAAAATGCGTGGTAGAGGTATGAAGAATGCACTTTTACTTGTCCTGGGAAATAAATAACTTTCTGAATTGTTATATAACGTTTAATCTTACCTCCACATTTTCATCAATGATATTATTATTGCTGTCTTCGATTGATGATACTATCAATTTTTTGTATTGGGCATCTTTTAAATTGCAATCATTGCTTTTACAAATTGTTGTTGTCAGCAGTTGTATCGGCTTCGTAATGTGATATTCCTTCATTAAGTACATGGCAGCATCCGAATGAGGATGTGCTTTAATAAATCGCGATGTCATATCAGAATTGTTGAGCCCTTTTAAAGTATTTACACCGCCCGGATGTTTTACTATAAATTTTTTAATATCATAATAATTTTTGCGATATTTTACTATAAATTTTTCATCGTTTTTCTCCTTGAAAGTGCTTTTTAATGATTTTTCCATTTGCTTAGCCATCGTTTCACGCTAGTTGAGGACTCATGAACTGTAAATCAATATGAATATAAATTTGCATATATTATTTAAATTTTTTATATATTTTATTTGGCATGTATTTAAAACAATACGCCTTGCATGTTGTTTTTAAAAAGGTTATCTTACAAATTGTATCACAGTTAAGAGGATATTCATAAAAAGTTAAAAGATAGTTAAAGACGAGGTTTTAATACTCTACTTATGGTTCGGAAAATTCTAGAAGGCAATGAACTTTCGTATATGCAACCATATGACGAACTGACCTCAGTTTACGAATTTCGTACGCATCCCAATAATTATGCACTGTTAACTTCTAGATTTGCTGTCGACACGCCAAGTATTGATTTAAACCTATGTCAGTTGGCCGATTGTTCCTATTCTTTGAACTCAAAAATGTTACAGGAGATTTGGTGTTTAATTTCGTAGATCGTATTGGTCGGAATTTATGTGCGCATTCCATATAGGTAGTCTAAACAATATATTGTTTCCAGGAGAATATAACTGGCACTTTTATTCCGTTTCTTCAATCCATTAACTAAAGCTACTTCTATTAATAGATTCTATGTTTTATATTCACAAAAAATTTACATGAACGGAACTCATGCGCTGCTTAAGTCAATTAAATGAACAGCATCCGTGTAGTGTCACGCAAGGGTCTTGTTGTTTAAACACTGGATTCACATGATATTAAAAAATAATATAGATATCTATCAGCACAACGTGGATTATTCGGTTTTAAAAAGCCAAATTGCTAAATCTGTATACTCGGAATGAATATGAGCAAAAATGGCAGAGGGCTATCAAAATTTACATTTTGAGCGATATTTAAAAAGCTCGTGGTTGTTAATACCCACTGAAGGCAGCATCTCCAAAAAATATGCTCTAGACATTATAAGGCTTGTAACCAAATTCTGCATTGGGTCCCTTAACATGGACAAATATAGGGCTATCCATTTTGTGGCTCCGAAAGTAAACACCTTTCTGACTGAGATTTGGATTAAAGCTTTTTTCTTGTTGTAAGGACATTGCCATTATTTGTGGAATGGAAAATATACATAGTTGTACTGTTTGCAAAAAATGTTACGACTTATTAGGAAAACGACAACCTCGTGGCCACGTTTCGTGCCAGTGGGAAGAGGCTCATATTTGGTTAAATAAGGATTATTGCGCCTTTGGTATAAAGAAAACATATCTGATGTGGATCTGATGATGATAAAGGACTCTTACGCAAAAAATAACTTTTGGCCGTTGGTGGTTTCAAATTGTCGTCTTTGAATACGAAAATGGCACTGCAACAAATATTTTCTACTTCGGCGATATGTGGCTTCAACGAAATAGAGCAACATCCCATATATGAACCAATACCTTGCATAAAAGAGAATTCATATTGATACCTCTTACCGTTTGGGTTTTATTACAAAGTTATATTCGGCTGTGGCCGAATCTCGCATTCCCACCACCATTATAATCTTTTACGTCCCATGCTTTTATTTATGGTTATAAAAAACCGAATGGGATAAAATTTATGTTTCACGCTTTGATACTTTCAGTCCACTAGAAGGTATTATTATGTAAAATTGATGGGTCACGTCGTGACGCCTTTACCTTATCGGATACTACTCTCCAAGACCTTTTATTTGACACTCATATGGAGAACATGTTAAAAAAAATTAATGCACTACGTCGTGCTGCCCGTATGTCGCCTTCTACTCTTCAAGTCCTTTTATTTGACACCCATATGAATGGGGTTATTAAAAAATAGTTGGTCCACCACATTTATCTTTGAATTACCGCATGTTCATTCCTTTTTATTTAAGAAATATATAAGGCATTCTGCCTTGTTTAGCTTATGATTAATAGAAATAGAACCACAAAAAAGTGAAGAAAAGGAAAATGTAATCACTTATAACTTTACGTGGGCACAGCCGATTTTTTCCATGTGTGCACATAAATAGCAGAGTCTTTTAGAAGTATTTGTTGTTAGTTGTGAAAAGTGTATATGTGCTTCTCGCTATCTTTTGTTATAAATAATTGAATGTGAAGTTTTAAAAAATGAATTGAGTGACTAATTACGGCGACAATTAGAGGAAGATAAAGGAGTGATATAATTGGAAATTAAGCAAAAAGATCAACGAACTTCCGTTGGGCGCACGTTAGACAGACGCACATACGTTATATTGTCTCGTTTGGTGCTGAAGAACTCAAGTGTTAATTTTGTATTCTGGATTTGGCCAGTTTTGGGTTAATAAAGCAGGATACTTGCTGATGGCCTGTGGCTTATGTAGACTGCGCTAGGGTACTCCCTAGTAATAGTCGGAAGCTGTCGTATTGCTACTGGATACACGTTATTGATATTACTACGTGTACGTTCTTGGGTCTCGTTGAAGTAAAGTTAACGAAGTAAACTAACACAAGACGAGAACAAAATCTGAATTGCAACGTCAAAGATCGCATCTGGTAAATACTAATAACAGCCAAGATAACAGCTACGTATTGTTAATTTCCAAATTTTTGAGTGTTTATTTTACCGTTAGGGGCGGCGTTAACTTCACATAATAATTTGCTTCTTCCTGATACTGTTATCAACGGTCTTTACGGAGTGTTAGATCAAAACTGCGTCTGGTGCGGGTAAGGCGTTGATATGTGGAGCTTGTGATCGCTGTGCGCATCCCTTTTGTACAGGTTTAAGAGGTGGTCCTGCAGATGCTGTAATCGATTCTGCTAAGGGGCTAAGCTCGCGCTCCGACTGTAGCCCGTCAGTAGCTTTTATGAAACGTTATACCAAATCAAAATGGTGCTCTCTGAAGTAAATGGGGAATTATTAATCAATTAATTAATTATTAAAATGTGGAACGTGGTCTCGGGATGTCTCCTCCGGACCCAATCTCTTTGCATATCCCTTCTGGCGGCCCTGGTTTCTTATTGGTGTCCTGATAGAACAACATTAATCGAGACAGTGACAAAGAGGCGTCCGAAAAGGCTGTTATTCTTAATACGTCATCTAAAGGGGGTTGTGATCATCCGATTCATGATGTGGGTGAGAAATGCGGCGTAATTTCGCCTAAGGTTAGCGATGCTAAGATGACAGTGTCGACTGACCCGGACCGAGTGTTGTTTGTTTTAGGGGACGTTTTTACCTTTTAACTGAAGTATCTCCAGTAGGGCTATCCCGGTTGTCAGAGCGGCGGACTTTGCAAAGAACTTTGCTAGGCTCCCGTAATAAAGGGGCTAGTAGCGACGTGGAGTTGGTAGTTGTTCTGCGTCGTAAGTCAATATTGCTCCCACGAATGGCGCTGGAAACGTGCGGTGAAACAATTATGCGATTTATTGCCTCCAAGTTTCCGAATGTTGAATTGAACAGATTTAATATTTATGAGTTCATCGTCACGCATTACAGCTTCGTTTAAGAATATGGGTCACAAGTTGTTGGCTACAGTATTAACATTGACTGATGCCTGAAACATTACATTTTCCGTATCTGGTTAAAGTGATTGTTATGCTCCAGGGAAAAATTTTGATGGTTGCGAGAACTGAAGCGTATTTAGAGAATAGCGACAAACGTATCTACCGAAATGTTCGAGAACTTCACTGAGTCGCTTTTCATGAGGATTATGTTGATGAATTTTCAAAAATTTAACTTACTTTGTTAAGAGACTTATTGACCGATGTTGCTACAATCAATCTCTCGTGGATTATTCTAAACATTCACCGTTAAGGATAAAAAGTCACTTAACAATGTAGACCTTAAAGGGAGACTTTCTAGAAAGTTTAATGTCCTTCTAATGCAAATTTCATAAACGTTTACTACCTCAAGTGGGGAACCTTGCCTTACTTTCGCACATGGCCTATACATTATTTTGATTACAGTTTTATTTGACAAATATCTGTTAATTAATGGCATTGGACAAGCAATTGTTGCAAAATAATGATTAGATTAGATTAGAACGAAACAGATAATAATCAATAATTAAAGTAAATAATAAATTTCTGTTGTTTGATTGATTCGGTAAGAAGAAGAAAGAAAATGAAATCTTTGTCACTGATTTAATTAGATTCAATTTCTCTTGGCCACGTCCGTGTACCATTTTAGCAATAAAAGCAAAGCACATATGTACCTACGTCAAGAAGTTGCTTTGAACCAAACTTCATCTATATATTTATATATATATATGCATGTATATCTATTTATTTATTTATTTTTTTTTTTGTTTTTAAGATAGCAAAGACTGGACAATTTCAAGACGTTTGCTATTGTTAATCATTCTTTTATCGTTGAGACCGACTCGACCGTTCATTTCTTGAATATCACGATAATTATTTGAATTCTTCTTCTCTTAATAATTGTTTATTTTTTTTTCGGATTTCAAACCGATTAACGGAAGAGTATTCTTTTCATTACTATTCACTGAATGCACTGACTGTGCACAAAGCGCGGCAATAAACTAAAAACTTTAGTTTACTTATATTGATATCTATCTATGTGAGAGGGTGGGACGGCGAAGTGATTATAACGATTGGAAAATATTTCTAGTTTTCTATACTTGCCATAAACTAAATCATATAAATAATAAATTAAGGACTACATTCACAATATTCCCTTCAATTTAGATGAACTTGTCATGAAAATCAATTTCAAGCAAACGTTATGAAAATGTTAACAAACAAATAGAATTTTATACTGCAAACACTATTCTAAACATTAATTGGTACTGCTATGTACTACGATGGCACAGTTTTATGCCTTGCATTGCATCACATAAAAAGTCTCCGCGGTTTTTTCCGCAGAATGATGTTAATGCTTATGCTTATACATTGGGCAACTTGATTATCTCAGAAGAATATGTGCTTAAAAGGTAACACTTCAACTTACATCTTTCGTGCAGATAGTTTTCTCTAGTTATGAGTGAGGGAAATATCTGAAAAAATACGCTATGTAATGGTTTTTTCCTATAAAAAAAAATTGTAAAGTGTACTGTGAGAATGCTGAAGTGAACGAAGGACACTAAAGTGATTTGGTCGATTCCGTTCCGGAAATTTCAATGTCAAAGATGCATCTCGTTCTGGTCGAAAAGTCGATGAAATTATGCAACTGGTGAAGCAAGATCGGTACGCAAGTTATCAGGAATAGCGAAGGCACTAAATTGGAATTATTTGAGAAGAGCAAGCTACAAAAAATATCTCGAAACCGCGGAGACTTTTTATATTATCCTTTCATTTATAAGAAATCCTTTGATTTAAAAAAATGGTAGATGGTTACATCATATTACAAATTTATCAAACAAACTTTTTAAGAATTTTTTCAAGGCTTTGTCAGTGGGTTCATAGATATCTAAAAATTTTAATCGGCGAATAGCATATACTTTGTTCTTATAATTTCCGATGGTCACTGAACGATTACAGAATACAGAATTAAAAAGTGGTTAATCTTATAGGGGATCGTGCTGCAATCTGTACAGTCATTACAGTCAACCCGGCCGATAAAATTCGCATAGGCGAAAAACTTTGATATTAACTTGAAAGTTTTTGATATTAGTTTACAGAAAGCGGAGAGGAGCTTCAAAAAAATCTATAAAGTTTATAAATTCTTGACCAGTTTCAAATTTGGAATGCATCTAAATATGTCTACCTATTTGTCTGTCTGTCTGTCCATCAGTCTGTTTGCGCAACTTTGTAGCATTTGCGGTTAACATTCTCCCCTTAGCCAAAAATTTACAAAAGAAACTGGAATTGATCTGAACTTTTCAAAGGGCACGCCTACAACGCCCATATGCCTTTACGAAAACCAGTTTTATTTTAAAAAATGAAAAAATCAACTGCGCGCATTGCATATTATAGAACATGAAAATTTGGTTCTTTTACATCTTTTGTGTTTTTTTAGGATAACGATGATGGGTAAAAAGATTCCGTTCCGACCGAATTTAATTTTCTTACTTGTTTGATTTTAGATGGTTTTAAAGGATTTTAAACTAAATTGATTTATGAATTTTTTTTGCAGAAATTTTGAGTATTACAAGGTACTCCGGTAAATGTTTGTCTTGAAACGAATGAAAGAAAAATATATATATAACGATATGTAAAATATATATATATAAATAAACATATTTATAAACAGATACACATACTTTTGAACTTCTCTCAAGTCTTTTAATTTTCCTAGCTATCGCGTTGTTTCCGAGAAAAGCACAAATTTTCTTCGAATGTAAGTCGCAGCCTAGAAGGTGATTATTGACAACTAAGATTTTGAAAAGCGCCCAATTCCCAATTATCGATCGCAATTTCAATCGCTTTTCTGTCGCGAACACACAAATCACTGCGATTCTCTACGAAAATATAGCTCAACTTTCATTAGCTCTCCGTAGAAGTATTTCGAGTGTTTACATAAACAGTTACAAGCCATTGCAAGTTATTTGCCAAGTGTTTGTCTAGTTGATAAACAAAAAGATAAAATTACTTAACAAATTCATGTAAAATGGCTTTTATACCTTATAGCCAGCCAGCTCATCAATGAGGTACAATAAATTTGTCGTTCCCTTCGATGCGCTTAGATATAAAACTTAGAGGATCTGCATTAATATTAAGGCCACCTCGCTTTGCCGTTATTTATTGTTCGACTTTTGAAGATTCCAAAAAATTGAGATAACAATCGTAATCGGATCACGATATATCTTTCAACTTCGATTGCATCATTCTTCATTTCAATAATTCTTTTTTGTTCAACTCCTACTATTATGATATAATTTTCGTGATCAAGCATTGAAAATTATACTATTTTGTCGTATGAAAACCAGTTTTTATTATAAAAAAGTGGTTTCCCAGCCGGTCCAATTTAGAATAACGAAATACTACTACCTAGCCACTTTTGAAAATTGCAAATTTTTTTCCATATAATGATTTTTCAGAATAAAGCACTATATTGCGAGTGGTCGGAAAAGTGGAAAGATCCGAATCATTTTCAATAGCGTTCGTCGTTGGGCCAAAACACGTCACTGTAGCAAATTTCATTGAAATATCTCAAGAATTATGAACTGTAGCTTCATCACAATATTTGCATGGACAGACATCAGACGGATAGACAGGCTTAGATCAATTTAGATTATGATTCCGAATCGATCGGCCTACCTTAAGTCCTTCTGCGCGCCACAGACGAACGCACTAACTTAATATACCCTGTACCACAAGTGGTGTAGAGTATAAAAAATAACTATATCAAATTTGGATCATCTCGGCCTATGTTTGGAATCCTACCTTAATAAGGATTTTCACAAAAATTGATCCGTTGTAGACCATAAAAGTCCAAATTTTAATATGTGTGGTGATGAAAATTGACCCTTAATAGTAATTTCATATAAAAATAAGTTATTTAAAGGTCGGGCCTTGCACGACTATAATGTTCTCACTGGTTTATGTTTCTTTACTATACTTTGTATTAAAAAAAACATTTATATAAACGTCTTTCGAATTTTTTGCTTTGTTTCGTAGAAAATACGAATAAATATACATATGCAGCGATTAGTATATCGTTATATATGATTCATAAATATATGCTGTACTTGGCCATAGCAATGCAATTGGAATTGTTTAAATTATTGTGTGAATTGTTACAGCCCTTTCGACGGAATACCAACCAGATAATATGAATGAAAAATAATTACAGATAAGTGTTTCGAATATCTATACTTATGTAGTAAAACCTTTTAATTACCCTAAATGCAATAATCAAATTTTTTAAAACGCATGAACGCCATATCCCTTTCTTCATTCGCCTTTTGTCTGTTCTCGGAGTTCGCGTCAAAAAAAATTCGAGATATTCATATGAAAACACCATAGTCGGCGAACACTTCGCATAATTAATTAATAGTGCATGAGGCGGTCTGAAAGATTGCCAATGATTGATTTATTAAAGACGAATTGTCATCATACAAATTAAACCTTCCTGGCGTATAAAAGATTATTTTTCTGTAGAAATCTCATGGTGGACCGACGGACAGACACGCTACGATCGATTCAGAAAATGATTCTGACTATTTAAGGATGGATCTAGATCAAGCCCTTTTGGGCGTGAAAACTGTCCCCGCAATTTAATATACCATGTGCCACACACCATCTGAGATTATAATTTCAAACCTAAATTGGACTATCTGAGAATTGATCGGCCATTAGTGGCCGAGTAGGTAAGAATCGTGACTATCAAATCAGTGTTCGCAGTGTGGTAGAGCTTACTTAAGTAGTACATGTAGTGCTCAGTCGGCAAAGGTCTAACACTTATCGATTGGTCACACATCCACTAGATTGCGGTCAGCACCTCTCAATTTATTTCCTTTTTGCCACCGTCACTACGTTACCCGAAGAGGGGACATCCTTTGATCGATTGCCCATATCAAAAAAAAAAAAAAAAAAAATGTAGTCATAGTGCATATATTTAGTAATTATCATGTATTTAATCACTTGAGATGGTCCACGGTGCTATAATCTGAAACTGGACTGAAAAATGAGAAACTATTTGCAACATCAAAAAGGAAAGATCCCAGGCTGTGTATATATGCTTGATCAACATCAAATTTCGAATTGATTTCCGCATGTCTATCCGTCCGCCACTCCAAAATCGTCCGAACGGCTTTAATTTCGACAGAAACATTGAAAGGTCTTGCACGCAGGTTGATATTTAAATTGGCCGAAATCGGCCGAAGGCCACGCCTATATTACCTAGTAATTTGAAAACATCTCGGTTTTCTAAAGGGAAAAATAATTGTTTGCTTATTACTCGCATGATATAGCAGATAAGCCTAGAAAATGCGCGTATATTACATGAACTATACCATAACACCTGTACAAAAATGGACAAAGCTGGTCACGTCTACTTAATATTATGGTGTATCAATATATAATTTCATTTCCTTGTCAAAACATTTATAATGCCCAGAAGTATGCTTCAAATCCCCATAACGTATGGACATTCTTCACCGTCATCAAATTCGGAATGCAGTCAAGCACGTCCGTCCGTCCGTCCGTCCGCCTCCAGTTCTTTTTAGGATGACAATGATAGGCAGGTAGTAGATTCGCTCGCAGCCGAATATAATTTTCTTAGTTGTCTTATATACTTGTGACATGTATGTGCCAATATTGTCACGGTATGATAAGAGTATGACGGCATTTGCGAATTATTACAATATCCATATACATAATAAATTAAGGGGAACTAATGACAGAGACCACAGACCAATTTCTTCTATATTGCGAGCTTGCGTACACAATCATTTTTTAATCATGGATCGAGGAGTGCCTTCACCAAATGTCAGCATTCCGCCTTCATTTTTACGACTGTGCCAATTCGAGAAAAAAAGGGGATCACAATGATCCCTTTCTGAAAAACATAGGTGTATGGTCGTCAAATAGGTATAGAAAAACTGATAATAGATGTTCAAAGGCCTTTTTTTAAAGGTCACCAAAAAATTAATTAACCCTATAACATACCTTATAATCTGTTTTTTAAGTTCGAAAATTAACAAATAAGAAAATTATATTTGGCTATGAAGGAATTTTTAATACCTATCAGATATTACGTGGTTGGTTAGACGGACAGACAGGCGTACATGGAAGGGTTGATGAAAAATATATGCACATGCTGCAAACGTTTTGACAAAATGAATATACCTATCGTCCTTCGGTGATGGACATAAATAGTTTCTTTAATTTCTTAATTACCTTTATCTGATCTCTTAATCTCAAAAAATGAAAATACTCTTGACACGTAGAGTGACTTTTGCTTTTTATGCTCACTAAACACAGGTTACTTAGTCTCTGCAAGTTTTCATAGCATAATCAAAATATATTTAATAAAAAGTTCCGCGTTCCTTGGTACATGCATCTTTTGTTAAATATTTTTTTTTATAGACTTTTATTTAAACTTTTATAGAATATTTAATTTTTAATTCAATTTAAATAAAAAAATTAATAAATAATAAATAAATTGTGCAGGCGGTAGCTTAATGACAACTTCACACTCTTAACACGTTAATTGTAAGACTATATTCGGCAATGTATTTCTAGGGCTTCATACCTTTAATAATAAGTTCTGTTGTCTCTTCTGTAAATCTCTACGAGCTATTTTTTCATTCTCTTCGATTGACGAGTTTCTAAACAAAGTGATTGAATTACTAATTCAATGTCATTGTGCGTACACTACTTGCATGCTTGAGAAGAAAAGCTCTCTATACCCATCACTCAAGGATGAGCGGTGGATTCATTTTGTCAAAATATTTGGAATGCCCAGAAGGAAGTATCGGCGATCCAAAAAGGAATAAGTATCAAATTATGAATCAATTTAGGCGTGTCCGTCTGTCTGTCTGCATAATGTCTGCTATAAACATTCTCCTGGCCGCACAAATTAGCTCTCAACTTCAAATTTGGCGGAAAGATTGGATGCTCTTGGACGCAGGTTGGTATTGGAAATGGTCCTACTCGGTCGAAGGACATGCCTTTGTTACCACGTAAACTGATAACACCTTTGTTTTGCAAAAGGAATGAAAAATTTGCTTTTAGCTCATGACTCATAAACTATAGCAGATAAATGTACAAGCACTTGAAGGCATATTCTATGGGCAATGCTGTAGCCGCTGTACAAATGTGGAAAGAATTGACTCGGCCGGTTTAAAGTTTTCATACCAATTTGAAATGCGGAAATACTACTACTTAGCTATTTGTGGCGAGAAATTTTGAAAATTGCAATTTTTCCCCATATAACGCTCTGTTCTGAAAAGTCGTTACATGGGACAAAACGTGGATTGATCCGAACCATTGTCAGTAACGTTCGTCCTTAGACGAAGGGGCGCCGGTGTATTAAAATCAAAATATCTCAAAGCTTGCGACACAAAAATACATGGATAGACAGACAGGCTTAGATCGATTTCGAAAATGATTCTGAATCGATCGTTATAATAACAGAGGGGTCTATCTTAAGTCCTTTCGGGTGTTACCGTACCGACTTAATATATCCTGTACCATAAGTGTTGTAGGGTATAATAAAATACGATATATGTATTTCTTAGGCCAAAAGATGGAAAAGTTTAAAACGATTTCCAATAGACAAAGCCAAAGCGATGGTGTGAGGCGATGGACAATCAAAGATTCGTCACAAGTCGAATATACTTTTCTTACTTATTGGAACTATTGCGCGTAGGTTGCTTCTTGTAACTAACAACTTGTACGAAATGTAGACAATTTGTCAGCGAAATATTTTTACCGACCGTGCGATTTCCAATGTGATAACAAATATGGCTATAGTGACCCACAACCTAATGGGAATTTGTATTCTTTGAATTTTTTGATGAATATTTTTGTTTGTCATACGGCCAGAATAAAAACTCCAATGTATTTTTGTTGTTTGTGGACGGGCACGGCAGTTTAAGCTCGGTTTTCGTACCCAGCACATTCTTCGTATATTCTCGTATTTATTATATTGATTGTGGTTGACAGCACTGTAAACGTATAATATGCTCATTTAACTTTTGTCATGATTTGTCCTCCAGTTTGTAATTAAGCTATTCACGGCTTGTTACTGATGCATTTTTGCTATGCGTTATGTCCGCTAAATAAACTTAACAACCCACTAATTAATTACAGGTAGAGGGTTTATTAAGTTAGTGCGGACGTATGTTACACGCAGAAAGGCTTAAGATAGATCCAACTTTTGTTGCACCGATCGATTCAGAATCACGATCTGAATTGATCTAAGCCTGTCTGTCCGTCTGATGTCAGCCCATGTAAAATTGTGGTTCAAGCTATAGGTCCCAATTTTTGAGATATTTGGATGAAATTTTGCACAGTCCCGCGTTTTGGCCCAGCAACGGACGCTGTTGAAAATGGTTCGGATCGGTCCACTTTTTCGACTACCCTTCATATAACGCCACATTCGGAAAAGTCGTTATATGGAAAAAAATGCAATTTTCCAAATTTTTCAGCAAAAGTGGCTAAGTATTAGTATTTCGGCATTCTAAATTGCACCGGCTGTGGCAATTTTCGAACCCTCTCTCATAACGCGAAAGCCGAAGTTCATATGATAAAATGTTATAATTTTCATAATAGTAATTTAACATAAAACAATTAACTGTATCAAATGTGGATCATCTTGGCCTATTTTTTGAGTCTTACTCGAATAAGGATCTTGACGAAAATTGATCATTTGTAGAGCAGAAAAATCCAAGTCTTCATATGTGTTAATGAAAACTGATCCATAATAGCATTTTAAATTAAAAAAAATAACTGACCACCTCTGTCTGTCCTATTTTAGGGGTCCTGCCCAATGTAAACAAAGGATTTCATGAAAATTATTGCCATTAACAGTATAATTACCAAAACGAGTGAATAACTCTACTAGGGGAAGTGATGTAGGGTATGTATTAATCGGCTTTCCCCAACTACAATGTTCTTGTTTCTTTCGATAGGAATAAATGTCCATTTGAAGTTTGCCAATGAGACTTTAGGGAAATGATATCGAATCCTCTTTCCCACTTACTACTACTCCAATCCAATTTCTTATCCAGGCAGCCGTTAAAGTAAACCTTTGATGCGTTACTTTTCCTTTCGGTATTTTTTTTGTATTTACGACCCATTTGGTCATTTGTCCTTTAAAAAAATGTATATCAAAACTTTTTATTTTATTTTGATTCCAATAATATTTTTATTATTATTTTTTATTTAAATGCAGTAGAAAAAGTTTGTTAATTCCATCTAAATGCTTCATCGGAAAAAAAAAATTCTTGAAAACTTATCGGATAAATATTTAGAAAAATTAAAAAACATCTGAAAAAATACATAACACAAAAATTGGTTCATTTGTCCCTAAAGAGTGTTGTTGTAAGGGGTTGATAAAGTTATAAAGGTACATAAGCTAATGTGATGAGATTCGCACCTTAAAAACGTAAAACTAAAATTTTCAGTTGAGATTTTTTTTTCCTTTCAATTATATCACAAACTTATTATTGATATTGATATTGGACTGCTGCTGCATAAGTATCTTACTCGAACATTCTAAAGGCATGTCTGTAAATTGTCCGGATAAAACTGGGATGGTTGGCCATTTTTGAATGTAAATACTATGACAATCTTCTTTCGAGGAGATATTTCTGTTCACAAATTAATGAACTCCGTTGGCAACGCCATTGGTGTAACCGTTACTTTGTGCCTTGCTGTGGCCGTTTGTAAGAAGTTTTCCATTGCTTGCTATCTCTGTCGAGTAAATATTTGATTTAAGTTTCTTGACGGCCGATTGGTTGGTTATCAAGGAAAAATCGAACTGTAAATAAAACGAAAGCCAAATAAATAATAGAAGAACTTATTGGTTAACGCGTTCAATTTATTACTCTTTGCTCCAATGTCATATGCGATGTAGGCGGTAGACCAATGCAAGCACGCAATATATTTTCAATGGCTGACCGTTGACGGAACAAAGAGTTCACGACTTGGGCACCTTGTGGCACCAAAGGAGCCTTGCACATATAGCTAAGCAACGAGAGAACAGGTTTGAACGGTACCCACGTGGATGCGTGATCGTTATTATTTTTCACTTGTATACGTGAGCAGAGTTCACCTAAAATCACTAAATCCAAAATCAACGGTGACGCCAACAACGAGTCTTCACATGTATTATGTATAACCAAAGTGTTATGACCGCCCATCATAATTTCAGAAGTATATTCATCCATGGCACGCTTGCTATCTCCCACATAGGGAACATATTTGATGACCACCACGTGATCGGGATGTTCGTTAGCTTCATATAAAATATTATTGGATTCGACCATATCGTCTACTACATTGCTTTTCGAAATCTAAAAAAAAAATATATATATATATCAGGTAATCGAAAGTTTTTCGATTTATCAAAGCAAGTTTACCTCCTTTGAACGAAATTGCTGAGGAGCAGAAAGATTTTTGCCATCATTGTTCCCCAAATGATTGTAACTGACAATAGATACCGGTTTTATGCCTGCGCCGACTAGAAAGTCAACCAGTACAGATTTAAGTTTAGTTTGACCGGATTTGAAATCATCGCCCGCTATAAAGACACCCTTGTGTTCAGCTAGTTCTATAAGACCGGGAACAAAGGTGTTCTGCGGCGATCCATTAATATATGTGCACTAAACAATCAAGGGAAAATATTGCTTTAGATATATATATATGTATATAGATGTATATATTTCAACAACTTACGCCTTCATTTATACTGGCAATGGCAAAAACAGTGGATGGTGATATTTCGGCTTTGTTAGCTTTCAAAGATGCTTCCAATTCTTGCATGGTAGTATTTAAGCCGGGCTTAATATCGCAAAATCTTTCCGTGTTCGCAGTCCATAATACAACGATAGTGTCCAAGTTGTTTTGTTGCTTGAAATCGCGTATGTCTTGACATATTTTCTCAAATTGTTCATACTTCGTACCATTGATAACATTATCCACTCTTTCCGACTGATTGGCTGCGATAAAGTCGGGATCGTAAATAGACGGTCGCGGCTTTAATGTATTCAATTGATTATACAATTGATCTTGCAATTCTACATCCAAAACTTGAGCGCGACGCATAGCATCACCAATGTTCATTGAGCTAATATCCCAACCGTCTATAACAATATCATCTGGATTAACCATGGGCAGCAAGTCTTTCATAGGTACATAAACATCTTTGCCCTCTTCATCGGAACCCAACAATACGGTCGAAGCTTGCGTAATTGAACCAAACCAGTTGGCCTTTTGCGTACCAGAACGCTTACGCCATTGTAACTGTCGACGATTGGCCTCTAAGGCGGCAGTTAAAGTCGAACCGTTATTGCCGCCCCAGCCTACTAACATTAGGCCCAATTTAGGTACACGACGACCCGTACGTATCTTTAAATTCACACATTCAGGAAACACCTAAAGGCAAAAAAATGCATAGTTTTGCAAAAAAAAAGCGCTTTAAAAAGATTTACTTTTTTGTAAGAAAGCCAAGCTATCTACTGCCACCTATATACATATATATATATCAATTTACCTATAATATTATCAAAGAATGTTTTTTTTTTAGACTGCATTGCTTTTCTAGTATGGAAAGTTTATACGTTTAGGTGCACATTATAAAATTTATTAATAGCACTGCAGTATTGGAACACTTGGGTCGTCTTAAAACGAATCTTAGTTACCCTTCAGTAAAATTCAAGTTTGCTTCTTAACGATAAATCTCGATTGGACTTTTAAACTATTTGCCAAGCGCTGACCAGTGGGACATACTATTATCATAGAGAAAATTATGATCAATGGATGGTGACATTCTGTGCTCACTACAGAACAACTTTTAATAACAGTATAAGATGAGAATATATATGAAGATAAATATACTTACTTAAGGTCCTTAATTAAAATCCCTATAAAGTTTAATTAAAACACGGAATCCATTTTCCAAATTCTTTATAAGAGAAAACTCCTCTAACTATACGGACGTGAAAAGTTTTACTCATTCATTCTGAGTAAAAAAAGGCTAAGATTTTGTTACCTATTTTGTCTTCTCTTTGTTCTACACCTTCCTCGAGAAGATGCAGCATCTGGAGTCTATAAAGATTCTTGAGAATATGTTGAGAATGCTTTCTATTTCTGTTTATAAGAAATTTTCAGAATCGATTAGAAATGCATTATATTAATATATCGGTCACGACCTATTTCATAATCGATATATAAAATTGAATAAGATTGACAAGTCAAATACTATTTGAAGAGAGGGACATGCCTTAATAAAGCAGGAGCAAGAACAAGAAGGAATCCAAAAAAAAAAAAAAAGTAAAACAAATGAAAAGCTCAAAGTGTATTTCTACTTGTCCCAAATGTGTTGACAAAATTTATATACTTTCGAAACAAACGAACGGAACAGAACAGATAAACGCGTCAATCACATATGAATAACTAAGCAACAAGTTTACGTGTAGCTGTGTACTTGTGTATATGAATGGCCTATAAAATATAACCTTGAACCTGAACTTGTCTTGCATTGGCCAATGAAAAGGTCATATACAAGTGCAGATAAGAGAGACAAGCAACATAAGAAATTGCATAACTGTAATCATGGTACATGTACTCATTTAAGCCTCCGAGAGTACACACCAATGAAGGGAGTGCTTGATGTTTTGTAAAGTATACTAAACATATTAGATATATATATGTATATATATATATATATATATATATACTCCTGATTAGGAGAAACAATGCAATCGGGGTTAGTCACGTGAAATAAAAAGAGAACGAAGAACAATGAACTTTGTCTCCGCTTTCGTCAGAGAGAACCAATTTTCAAATCTGACGTCTCTTAACATTCATCCGGAATTAAGTCTTCCACTATATAAAAAACAAAAAAAAAAGAAAGCGAGATATTAAGCTGCCGCTGTCATGTTGCCTTTGATTAGGTTAAGAGGAGCGTTAAGGGTAGCATTGCATATTCTACTTGCTTTCTTAGCATGTTACCCTTACAGTTACAGTATGTATGCAAATGTTGTCTATAGCCTTCAAAATAATTTAACAAAAAAACATACAAGTGTCGGATACTCGAAGATTCGTTCTTAGCCAAACTTAATTCCCATCTGAATGTAAGTTTGCCGTGAAAATGCAGTGCGCTTGCTTGCGCTTGCTTGCTCTTCCAATCAATTTCTTGTTTACTGAAAAATGAGAAATGGCTTCATTGGAAATTCACTGGTTTTCGTTCCAATATAAACGATTCTAGCATTTTCTACATTTTTCGTATATACAATCTGTATAATACTTTTATGAAGACGCGGTCAATAAAACAAACAAAATATTGTTTTTTTTTTTTTTTTCGAAACTTCTTTTCTCCTTTCTACCTACATACGAAGAGTAGTTTGTTTAATGTGATGAATATTTGAAAGAAAATTTATGCTCAAAAATAAATTTTTAAACATAATACAAAGGGGGCTGGCTGGGCTTGTTGACAACATTTTTTTTATTTTTTTGGTTGCCTACTTGTTGGGTGGGGTGTTTGCTTCCAAAATATTCTATTTACTTGCACGATTTTTTTTTTTTTTTTTGTTTTTAAATATAAGATCAAGTGCAAGAGGAGTTTCTTTAAAAAAAAAAAAACAAAATATTGAGGTAATCAGAAGAAGAAGTTTTAGATAAATTTCAATGATTTTGATATTAACGACTTTTTCCCATAAGCTTTTCAACTCGTTTTAGACTGAATGAATGAAAGATGGAAAATTCTATGAGGCAAAGCTTGAGAGATGCAAGAACGTACTGCTCGGATGGCCATAAGCAAATGTTATTAAATAATTTTGAAAATTTTTTTATTCACTTGCAACATATCGGACGGTTTAAGCGACTTTACACACACAATTCCTTGAAAAATAAGCTTATCAGCCTAAAAAGCCATTACAGATTTTTTTTATTTTGGAACAGTCTACAGCACGTATTATGCTTTTATTTAAAATAATTGAAAATAATTTTTGGATTTATCCTTTAAAAAAGATCTTCTGACCCCATCTATTTGAAAAATGTTTGTATGCACTTCATAAATTTTTTTTTAACAAATAACAAAGGAATTTTTTTATTTTTTTATTTGCTTATATTATTGAATATTCATTCTTCTTTACTTTTTATTGCTTTGCTTGCAGTTTTACAAAAAAAAAAAAAAAAAATTTTTTTTTTTTTTATTTCACTTTACCTTATTTTTTATTATTTAACTTAAAGTAATTAAAATTTTATTTATAGAATTTACCTGCATTTGATCGTTGCCGATACGTCTGACATGCGATGTCTGATAATCGTAATCGGTTTCAATATAATCATCGGTAATTTGCACTTTTGGTGAGACAACTTCCAAGATAGGCTTCATTTTCTTAAAGATTTTTATTTATATCCCTTTTGTGTGTTTAGCTTATGAGTAAGCGAAATATATTTTATGAATTCTCAAAAAGAAATATTCACACAATTATCATTAAGTAAATTAATAAAATTAATGCAGTCTTCACTTTTGTTGCTAACGTGTAGGTGGTTTTAGGGCCCTTGATTGGTAAATGGCTGGCAAATAATTTTTTTTTTTTTTTTGCAATATTCTTAAACGTTGTATTTTAGAATTTACTTTTTTTTTTTCTCAAAATATTTTTTTTAAAAAGAATTTTTTCATTTATCTGAGACGCGTACTGTAATAATATTCTTCAACTAATAAAGCATTTGGAAGGTATACACCACTATTTATGCGATATTTTACAAAAGAAACCGTTGATATAGCTATACTCGTACAATGAACGGCACTAGCACAAAATACTTCCAAAGAACGGTTTTCAATATATCCCCTACATTATGTATTAGATTTGTTAAATCAACACCGCAATGTAGAAAAGTATACGCAATATTTTCAATACATAGATAATATTCATCGGGGTGAATAGAAAAATTGTCCGGGCATTTAGTGCATTCGCCTTACCGCGGCCTATTCGCGGCCTGTAATTGCCTCGTTTACATTGCTCTCACTGTTTGTAGTCAAGTTCAAAGATTGGTTCAAGTCATCGTTAACATTATATAACTGTCCATTAGCTTTGCTTTTTTTTCGTATTGATTTATCGGTATTTCTATTATATTATTTCATATCACTTTTTAGGTTAAGTTAGGTTATGTTAAGTTAAAAATATTAAATATTACATATTGGCGCATCTTTTACTTATCGGGGACATTTTGAGTAAAATCCTTCCTAATTCGCTTCTTATTATTATCTTATAGGTATGTAGATCCTTTAAGTATATTTGCGCAGCGATTGCATGCTATGCGTGCGTGTCTTCCAATTGAAATCGGCCAACCGACCCAATCCTCTATTAGCTTCTTCTTCTTCTTCTAATTATGCTCTACCTAAGCTACTCTTATAGCATAGAATAGGATGTTATTCTTATCCTTTCACATTTGTTGCATAGACAGAACAAGACCAGGCAACATGATAGGCATAAAAAGATTCGTCTTATGCTGGGTGTAATTTCTGTCTCGCTATTTATTTTCTGTCACGTTCGCTTTGAAAGAGAAAATTACAAGTATACGCAAACTGTTGTCTTTCAGCAGCCCGCTTCCCCTTTGACTTCCAGTAGGTCCGGCTCATATTGTTACATAAACAGTTTTGCTTTTACACTGGGATATTTGTATATGCACACGAACATGCACATGCAAGCTAAACATTGATTTGCCGGCGAAAAAAAACATTAGCAAAAATCTGTTTTTCTTCTCTCTATAGTTAAGTTACGGCAGTGCGATCTGAATGACAAGCACTTTGTCGCAACATTCATTCAATTAGAAATTGAAAATTTTCCTTTTATGCATATTCCTTAAAAACTAATTTTCCTTTAAGCATTAGCTGAGTTACCGCCCCTTTTTTAAGACGGTTTCTGTAGAATTACTTGAAACAAAACAAGGAAAAAAATTGCATTCGGCGTGGACCGGACCTTGCATACCCACTTGTAATTTTAATATCCAAGAAATCGGTTTTTTCTAAACGCCCCAATACATTATATATTAAGCGTTCATCATAATTAAATTACAAGTAACACAATTTATCACAATCTAATCTTCAACTCCTTTCATTTGATACCTATATCGAAGGAATTTTTAAGAAAACATTTAACCACTAAGTTGTGACACACAACCACAATTAATTTAGAATTAACACACGTAGCTTCTCGCATTCTACTCTCCAACTCCTTTTATTTGATACCCTTATCAGCGGTATTGTAACGAAAAAATTAGGTCGCTAAGTCCTAACGTGCGAGATATTTAATTTGGAACTAACATAGTTAGCTTTTCGCATTCTACTCTCCAAGTCCTTTTATTTGATACCCATATCGCTAGTATTATTATTAAGAAAAAATTAATCGACCAATTTGCGGTGTCTCCCATATTCATTTTAGAATTGAACCATTTTTAGGCAGATAATATATCTTCAAAATTGTTTTAAACATTCCGTCTTGCTTGCGTTATGGTAAATAAGCATGAAATCTCAAAAAGATCGAAAACATTAAATTTAACTTTGTAATGTAACTTTGTGTAGATACCGCCGATTGGTTCCATTTTTGTACGTAAAACGTAGAATGCCTCCTAAAGTGAATGTGGAAAATTTCAGCCTTCTATCTGAGCAATGAGCAAAAACGCACAATTTTGTTTTAAGAAAAACAGGGTTGCATTCAGTTTATGCTACACTGCGGGCTTCTGCACTGACCAATTTGGCCCAGTTTTAATACCAACCTACGTGCAAGAACTTCCAAATTTGAAGTCGATATGTTCATTTATGCGACCAGGAGAGTGCCACAACACACATCGCACAGATGTACAGACCCGACGGACCCATCCAAATCAACTCAGAATTTCACCCTGGTCAAGAATATAATATATACTCTCTGAAGCTTCCTTTTGGGTGTTAAATATATTTTGAAAAAAAAGGAAAGTGAACTTACCCCTGTCTTACAGTGATGGGTATAAATAAAGGTAGTAGATTGAGACATTTATCATCACAATCCTTGTGAACTAAGAATCAAACCAAGTTGACCGAAACAACTCAGATTTGAATAAAGTTTTGATTCGTGATAAACCTCTAAGTTTATTAATGCGTTATATGAACCAAGAACGCTTATCTATCGAGAAGATACGGGACGTTAGGGATAAGTGATTTGACATATATATTAAATTATAAAACTCATTTCGATTTTGACAGGATCATAATTATATATACCTTTTCTGCATTTTATAAAGAAGAGCAAAATTTCCAATAGAGTAGAAGTAGTAGTAGTAGTAGTAGTAGTAGTAGTAGTAGTAGTAGAGTAGAGAGTAGTAGGTTGGACAAATTGAAGTTTATACCATCTAGGAAAACCTGTAAATACTTCCAATATGCACATAGATATAGTTTGCAATAAATGAACCATTGAGATTTCTCTCTCAGTATTTAATAATAACGACCCAACTTAAGTTGCGGAGAAGTTGATATAAAAGTGGAAAGAAATTCTGCGATCAAATAGACCATTTTAACGGATGCAGAGGGACAACCCGCTTTAATTTATATGAATCAATGCAAAGTTTCTTGTATGTCGTTCAGTCTTAATGCTGTTGGTTCAAATGAATCTCATATCAGTGAGAATTTCCAAATTCATTTGGAAAGTTGGTTCCCAATAGCGCATTTTCTAGCAATTTTTGTGAACGCAAAATGTCGCTAAGGGAAGTTGAAATTACGAAGTAATTCGTGTTACCAAAATGCAGCATATTATATGGAACTGATACTCCTGTTATCACAGATTTTTATGTAATGACAGATAATTGTTCGAGAATTTTGTGTGATTTTCAAATTTGGTCAAAGTGAAAAGCAATTAAGCGAAAATCTGATGTTCCAGAAAAAGCTAAAAAAATTGCAGTCAACATGACAATGAAAGGGTGATACGATGGAGAAATTGAGAACCTTCTCCTTACACATATATACAAACATTATAAGAGATCTCCTATACGCAGAACGGTAGTAGATGTAAACAAAATACTTTCGACTTTAGTTTACTAAAAGCAACTAAGAACATTATAGCCAGGCAATGCTGACCATTAAATACCCTACGCCACATTGTCTATCACAATTCTTATCATCAACCATTTCATCAACACATATTAAAATATAGACTTTTCTGTTCTACAAAGGATTAATCAATTTTCGTGAAAATTGGGGAGGAGCCAGAAAATAGGCCGAGATCGACTAAATTTCTTACAGTTAATTTTTTTACGTTAAATTACTATTACGATTTAATATTTATCTTGAAGAATTGAAAATTATACCTTTTTGTCGCATGAGCTTCAATTTTCATTATAGGAGAGGGGTGTTCAAAAATTGCCCCAGGTGGTCCAAAGTTTTCATACCAATTTAGAATGCCGAAATACTAAAGAAAATTGCAATTTTTTTGCATATAACGACTTTTCAGAATACGGCCTTATATGGTGAGTGGTCGAAGAAGTGAACCGATCCGAACTATTTTCAATAGCTTTAGTCTTTGGGTCAAAACACGTCGCTGTATCAAATTTCATCAAAATAGCTCAAAAATTGAGACCTGTACCTTAAACACAAATTTATATGGACAGATCGACAGACAGACTTAGATCAATTCAGATTATGATGCTGAATTCATCGGTGTAATAAAAGGCGAGTCTATGTTAAGACTGTCAGCGTGTTACACGCACTAACTTAACTCCACCACTTGTGGTGCAAAGTATAATGATAAAAAAAAAATTTGGAGACTGTGTACAAAGGTGCAGACGTTCACTTTCTTGATTACGTATGCGAATGCCTTAAACGAAATGACAAAGTATGCATTGATCCAGTCTGCGAATGATCAGTGCAACCTATTCGTATTATTCTTTTTCCTTTATTTTCTAATTCTTTATTTTCCAATATCGCAAACAATTTCTTTTTATATCGAAAATTAAGTTTTTTTTTTTTTTTCTGCTAATTTTCTGAAGATAAGCTAAACTGTAATGACTTTATGGCCTCCGTAAGGAAGGAAAACGTTAACACATGCTAAAAAAAACATCACACCATGTATATGCAATAATATAAATTTCGCGCTTATTGATAAATAAAATCATGTGAAATTAAATGTGTGTTCATCGGAACACATTAACGAAAATAAACGCTGCACTCACATAAAACACTATTTACAAACACACAAGACAAGTGTGAATACAATTTGTTTCGAATATTTATGCATAGATGTGTATAGAAAAGGGAGGAAGGGGGTTTATGATTATATGATGGACGGACAACAGAGAAAAGAAAGAATTTTTTTTTCTATTAAACATGGGTGTGTTATTAATTCACTCAGGATTATTTTTCCATCTAGTCGTAGTAATTATTGGTACTCGATTAATATTAGTTGCGCCCGGATCAGTCCATTTTTCGCACTTGATTGGGCTTTCAACTCTTCAAAGCATAAGTTAGAGACATGTACAATGCATACTCTTCGCAGAGTATATAGATTCTTGCGGTGTAGTAGGATCGCTTTTGTATACACTTTGTCGTTAGGTTCGCTACTCTTCTCTTCGATGACAAGCATTTCGCCTGAATTGGTTGATGTTGGAGGCTTTTCTTTCTTCCAAACTTGTCCCAATAAATTCTCTCAATTTTTCCTATGAAGATATAAATTGATCGCAGATATGCGTAGATTCTGAACGTTACGCTTAGTATATTGATTCGAATGATTACGACCGACCAAGGTATTACTCATTCCTTACATCTTTGCACCTTTTACGGGATACGGGAAGACTGTGGAAGGCATATACCGATTTGAACTTCTTTGCATAATAGATTTTAAAAGACAATGAATTCTCATCTTTTTCATCGCAAATCGCTGCCGGTGCCGGATGAAACATACAAAAAAAAAAAGAAGAAAAATATTACAAAAGAACTGAGCCAGGCGAAGAAGAGGAAGCTGCGACGCCTACGTGAAAAGACACTGTATATTTGTCGGCGCTCTCCTTCTCAGCATCCTTGCATCGACAAAAATTAAAAATAAAATTTGATAAAGAAATTTCTAATTATTGCAAATAACATGAGATCACACTATCCAGTCAACGGTTAGAAACCATTTCTTCATAAACTTTTTATATCGCTTCGCTAAACAGTGTTTACGTCAAAACTAAAACCTACTTAGATTATAGTTTCAGGGTTATTCCGGATATACTGAACTCGTTCTTGCTTCCTTAAAGCGCTAAACCTTGTCCTAAAAGAATGTCGTCAGATTCTAACTATCTTTCCGTCCCTCTTTCTATGCGTTCTCCGTTTCCGAAGTGCTTATAACGTCAGGAATAAACAAACTTCACATACATATCCTTAGATTATCAATCACAGATCAAATTAGAAAACTGCTTTATCGGGATTAACTATGCATGAGGGGTCTGTCTACCTAATTATACCCTACACCTCTTGTGGTACAGGGTATAATACCCAAAAGGGCTTAAGATAAACACAACTTTTATTGCACCGATCGATTCTCAATCATTTTCTAAATCGACCTAAGCCTAAGTCTATTCATCTGTCTGTGTGTCCGTCTGATGTCCGCCCTTGTATGTTCCGTTCCGGCTGCAGGTCGTAATTTTTGAGATATTTTTTGATGACATTTGATGCGCAGACGTACTTTGGGGATAAGTTCGTTTTTTCTGCCACCCAATTTTCAAAATTTTTCGTCAATAGTGGCAGTTACGGTGGCGTGTGTGCTTGTGAAAATTCACTAAAAACTCGATTGGATCGTTTTTTTATACCCTACACCACTTGAGATACAGGCTATATTACCTTAATGCGGTCGTGTGCAACACGCAGAAGGGCTTAAAATGGACCCACGTTCTATTAAACCGATCGATTCAGAATCTTTATCCGAATTGATCTAAGCCTGTCTGTCCATCTGTCGGTCTGATGTTGGTCCATGTAAATTTGTGTTCAAACTACGGGTCGTAATTTTTGAGATATTTTGATGAAATTTGGTACAACGACGTGTTTTGGTCCAAGAACGAACGCTATTGAAAGTGGTTTGAATTGGTCGACTTTTTCGGTCACTTCGGCCACTGAAAAGTCGTTATATGGAAAAAAATTGCACTTTTCCATAATTTCTCGGCAACAGTGACTAAATAGTAGTATTTCGGCATTCTAAATTGATATAAAAACATTGAACCGGTTGGGGCGATGCTTGAATTCCTCTCTCATGTAACGAAAGCTGAAGTTCGGACGACAAAAAGGTCTAATTTTCAATGTTTCATGATGAAAATTATATCATAATAGTAATGTAACATAAAAAAATTAACTGTGCCAAATTTGCATCATCTCGACCTATATTTTGGATCCTCCCTTAACAAGGATTTTCACGAAAATTGATCCATCTTTTGTAGAGAAGAAAAGTCTAAGTTCTAATATATGGCGATGAAAGTTGGCCCATAATAGTAATTTCATACAAAAACAAACTCTACAAACATTGGGCCATTTACGTCTATTTATGGATCTTGTGTGTATTTCTTTGTAAGAATTAAACTTGTGCTAAGCCTTTATATAGAAACAAGTTATAATTTTTGTGTTCTATAATAAAGATAAGAATTGGGTTAGACAATGTGGTGTAGGGTATTTAATCCTTGCCCGACTATAATGTTCTCACTTGTTTTTAATTGTGTAAGTTTGTATATAACATAAACATGGCTAGAGACCATCCTTGTGTAAAATTTCTTGCTTTTCGAACCGTTCAAGGAACCATTGTGCTGATAGAAAGCTAATAATATCTAATAAAAAGTTTGCGTGCAACATTATTTAAATCATTTACCCAGTTTTGTTGCTGAAAACTCTAGAATCGAAAATAAAAAATAATGTATTGCTTTTTAAATTCTATTTGAAAACATCTTCGCTTGTTGCTTTGTGTAAGCCAAGAGTTATTTAACGGCAATTCGATCCATAAATATTTATTTCTAATTTAACGAAACACAACGGAATGGTGTATAATGTCTAGTTAAAATTTCGTAATAACACCGAACACCAGAGAATATTTTAATATTCCCGTTGCGATTGTAAGAAAGAAATATGTTTTCTATATAATATTGACTTATTGGCCGGATTTCAGTTTATTTTTCAATGATTGTAACGGTGATAGTTAAAAACAGGTACGGGATATATCACCCCTCCTGTGTTTATAACTCTTTTACGATCATCAACCAAGTACGAATATATATATCAATTTCTTCATGACATTGCGTCATTTACAACATGTAGCAGGCATCATAAATTTTGCGCGGTAAGTTTATAAAAAAATTTTCCGTTACCCTCCCATTATGAAGTAATATGGACATTTTGATCTTAGGAGCATTTACAGTCTCTTATCGAATTGCCTTTTGGCTTGATGGTACTTGATATCGAATCTGAAAATGTGCAAATATTGACAATTAGGCTTTTTTGGCATATAAGGAATAAGATCTATGTGGTCCAAATTCGCTAAGTTCGATTTCCTTATCAATTTGCATTTCCATCGTCGACACAAGTTTTTCTTAACATTCGAGAAATTTCGCAAATTTCATCTTCTTTCCACATGAGAACTTTTTAAAATAAGGCGTTATATGGAGAGTAGTCAAAAAGGAAGACAGATCCAAACGGTTTTCATTCGCGTTCGCCAGTATACGAAATTTCATGAAAATATCTCAAAAATTACAACCTGTAGGTTGAATACTAGGATATGAGACAGACAGACGTGGACAGGCGGACAAAAAAGCGTAGTTCAATTCTGCAAGCCATTCTACATAGGTATAATGAAAGTTGACTCCATTCTAAGATCTCCTAAGTGTTTTATGCCTCCACACAAACTTAATATATTCTGGTTCCGCAAGTGGTGTAGACAACATTGAAACGATGTCTACCAAAAATTCATGTAATTTCGACCATTTTCTTTAAGAGTTGCAGAGGCTTTAGTGGGGCCAGTGACACGCTGCTTTCTTTAAAGGGCAACGCAATCTTCAAACTCAGTATGTGCTTGAAAAGCATTATGGCAAGAGACTTACCCTTTCTCGTACTCGATGGTGCTCGAGTTAGGCTTTTCGATCGTGTCGTTCGTAGGTCCAAACAAGACCTAAATATCAAATTTCCAGAATAGTTTTTAATTAGATTCTAGTAACCCCACATTTCCAAAATTGCCTCAAAGTTGAATAAAATTGCCCCAAGTCTAAGAAAATCGCCTAGTAATGAATAAAATTGGTATTGTATTAAGAAAGAAAATCGTAAACCGGCCCCGTTCTCCCTCAACGAAGAAAATTTATCGACTATTTGCTGATTTGAAAAAAAGGAGTGATTGGGGAGGAGAAAACCCAAGAAAATCCTGAAAATCATTCTCGATAATTGAAAAGTAAAGTTGCTAGAGACAACTGTCATCCTTCAGACACCAACATGCATGAATTTTTGAGCATGAGAAAGCTATCTTCTAAAAGAATACGGGACAGATTTACAGACAGTAGAACAGACACACCATGTCAGAACAGATGTCATGGCTCAATTGAAATTCGAGTTGCTGCCTCCCCCACGGTAATCTCCAGATCGTGCTCAGACCTGCTATTATCGTAAATCTCAAAAGGATCAAATGATTAGGTGATTGCAAAAACTAGCAATCTATAGGAAAGTCATCGATAAGTTTGACTGATTGTATCACTTGAAGTTTGCAAAAAAAAAAACACTTAGTCCCTGGAATTATTGATCAACAATTACACCAACTATAGTGAATATTAGAGGTTATGCCTAAGCAGAATATAATTTCTGTGTTCACTAATCGCTATAAAGCATGAGTACAGCTCTATAAACGACGCGTAGTAACCGATACGAGATAAGTTGTTTATACTTAACTTTTTAACATACGCCTACGGGCATTAGAAATATTTATTGAAAACAATTTTTGCGAAAAGAAGATAAGCAAATAAGAAAGATCCTGTAGTCGTCACGAATACAGACTGCCCCTTTCTTCGTTATTGACGGATATGTTACTGCACCGATAACGGTCACATAGGCACATTTTTCCATATTTGCGTTCAGCTGCAGGGACTTTATCGAAAATTTTCAAACTATGCACTCTTCTAACGACATAAGCCAAATAGTTTTAGTGTCTTTCGAAAGGGCGATAAGGACGAGTCAATCCATTCTCATTCTATGAACAATTCTTTCCCAGAAAAGCAATGCCTAACCTCGGCGTTTACAAGGGTAATGACAAAATCAGCATATCCTCCTCCCATTTTAAGTGTGTTGAAAAGTGAGTAAGTACTACGAGTAAGAATGTACATAAAGTTTTTTCTTATCCCATTCCAGCAACAACAAGCGACTCGAAACCTTTGCATATTTGATTACACTATAAAGCAATGTTTGTTAAATTGAAACGAAGCTAACAAATTTAAGCCCGGAAATTACAAGAAAATATAAATTAAGGCACATTACAATAAATATTTGATTATATATATATATATATATATTTTTTTTTATGCAAAGTTAATGCGAATTTATGTTAAAGCAGGTCAGGTTGTCATTATAGAAAAATCGTTTCGTAAAGAATTCATGGAAAATTTTTGTTGTCATTATAGAAAAATTGTTTCATAAAGAATTCATGGAAAATTTTTCATACTCATAAAAACCAATTCACCAATTGAATATGATCAGTGTATTTCTCGTACGCATATTTTACGCTACATACATATGTATATATAAATTTTTTGAATGAGAACTCTTCTGGAACAAATTTAAATAACTCATCGAAATTGCATGCTCATCAAATTGGTCATCAACATCTTTTATTGCTAACATACATTGCCATACATATTTGAAGATCCATTCGCATTGTAGTCAGATAAGTAGCTTTATTACTTTTTTTCATTTTTTTCCATTCAAAATTATCTCTAATAAATCGAAACTTCGAACAAATGCTACTAATAGTTTAATAGACGTTTAGGTACTCCAAGAAAACAATTTTGAAAAACGAAAGTGATTAGCTTCATGGAAAAATGAATCAATCCCTCTTAGCCTTAGTACGATCTAACAAAGTCTGGGCCATTTATTATATTCAACTACACAGTAATGACATTAAACAAGACGACATTTTATCTAAATAAGACTCAAGGCATACGGTTCTACGATTTGTCCTCTGAATCGAATATATTTCACTGCGCTATCGATTTTCATAAGCAAATTTGAGTTATTGTGAACACTATCCATATCAAATTAAGATATTTAAAAAGTAAAAAAGTTATACTCGAGGGGGGGGGGGGGGGGTCGCACGCCCACCGCTAAGCTTCCCGTATTCTACTCTCCAAGTTCTTTTATTTGATACCCATATCGCTGGTATAATTAAAGAAAAAGTAGTCGCGGGGTGTACCCTACTCATTTCAGAATTAATCCATTTTTAGACAAATAATATATCTTCAAAATAGTTTTAAACATTCCGTCTTGTTTGCGTTATGATAAATAAGCAAAAAAAAACTCAAAAAACTGAAAAAAAATTAAATTTAATCAATTGTAACCTTGTGTGGGCATGGCGGATTTTTCCAATTTTTTCGCGTAAGGAGTGCACTGTTTCGTATAGTTAATGTGGAAAATTTCAACATTCTAACTTTTATAATTATTTTCGAAACTTGTTGTAATTTCGAAAATCTGATTATACATATATATAAGAAAGTGCTTAATGAATCAATTGGTCATTACTTTGAAATGTGTGTTAATTACAAAAGCTTAAGGTTACATGAAATTAAATGAACAAAAATTGGCTTTAAAATTTGAATGCTGTAGCATTCACGTCATTTTGCATCACTATGAAAATGAATGCTATAGCATTCGCGTCCGCGAACGTGTCAAGAACGTGGTACGTGGACAACAAAAAGAATGCAGCAACACTATTTAAGTGATCGATATCCAAACTCCCCAAAACCATTTTAAAAAAGTAACTTTCTTCCGTATCCAAATCGAATAAAATGTGATAATAAAATAAAAAACGAATTTTTAACTAGAATATGTATTTTTAATTATTTACGCACTTAATGATACAATAAAATCGAAAATAAGTTATTAAAAGAGCAGAAATTTGATTCATTACTTTCCCATATTTAAGCAGTTGATTTAATGTGATTCGCGTGCTTCCAATTAAACTCTGAAAATGCATCTTGAGATACGGTACGGTACGGTACTTAGTAATAAATAGATTCTTCTAAATAAATATATTAACAATAAGAATAAATAATACATCATCAGCCCTCAGCCCTTTCTTGAGTTTTACAATTAATTTTTCAAAATGCTTCTTCTTGATTGCACATGAACGAGTATAAGCATCTTACTCTAATAGTTAATTCTCACGATTGTTTTAATCTTTTTTTCATTTTTCATTTTTCATTTTCAGACTTAAGTTAAGTTTTAACCTCTTTTATTAATTAGTTATTATCCACGAATTCCCATTCACTCGAGGAAGAATTGTCTGAATTGGTATGAGGTGGACTTTTACGTTGGTTTAGTGTATCTTTGACTCGGTCAAAATTCAATGAAAAACTATTTCCGTCATATTCACTATCCGGCTTCGTAGTGATAAATTTCAATGGTCTATAATACGGCTTATCTTTAGTGGTTACTTCCCTGCGCTCTTCTTCAATTTCGTTAGTATCTGGAACTCTATTCTCTGCTAGTGAAGTCGTTCTCAAAGTGTTACAAATATCCTCAATCGGCTCGCCACTACTATAGTCCGTTATGGTTTGTTCTTCCATATAATAGATTTCTTTTAGCGGTGTTGTTTGCATGCTTGTATCCTTTAAAGGATTAAATCTGGGATAAGCGGCGTCCAAAGGCGGCAATTGTGAGACGTGAGGGGTTGATAATGGAACCAAGCATTTTGATAAGCGTTGCTTCTCATCACTAATTGGCTGCAAGTTGATTACGGGTAAATCTAATGTTTCAACTAACAATTTAGCCTTCTCTTCGATGACGTGTTTCAAGCTCGCGGGACTTAATATCGTAGATATTTGTGGTGCGGACGTTTCTTTTAAATCCGTAGAAAGTGCGCAACTGAAACGTAACAAATAAAATAATGCGTGCAAGTTAGAATGTTATATATTTCAGCCTTTCTTCTTAATTTTTTGCGATCGTAATCATGCTTGTAAACCAATTAAAGACCGTTTTCAACGAACATTTATGCAAATTAAAAACATATTTACAAAATAATCTTTTTAACTCAACTTTTATCCTCGCGGGAGATGGGGGCAAAAGAACTATTTTTAGCTGTTTAGATACGTATGTCCACTTCACTATATCCCTACATTCCTCGATTGTTGTCAGATGTGTTTATATTTCGGGCTTACCTTCCCTCGTTGTTGCTACAATAACTGACTTCCATTCGTGTAGACTTTGAGATAAGACCTTCCTTTCGGTTAACGCCATTCATTTGCTCGTCTGCCTGTATGTCGTGACCGATTTCAACAATGCCTGTCACTGGTTGTTTACGATAATTTTGTTGATTTTTGAGTTTTTTTTATGTGGAATCTTCATAGTTATGCCACTATGATGGAGTATATGTTCATCAAACTCCATCTCGGATATTTCTTTGAACATTTCAAGTCGCCGGTTTTGCTCTGCTCTTGGGGATTCTACTGCTAACTCAATGGGTATTTTGAAACTAAGGGGATCAACCGACGGCAATTCAAAACATTCTTCAGCTCTCACAAGCGGTTGTTCTTCCGGTTCATATTCAACGGGAGCTTCAATAGATTCATTGGTAATAGAGCTCAATAATGGTACCGGAGGCGGCAGTGTTGGATTATATATTATTCTGGCTTTAAAAACAAAGTCACTTATAGTTTTTTCCTTCTTACAATTTATGCTGCTTACCAGTTTTGTTTGGCTCTTCAGGCATAGGAGCCAAACGTAAGAGAGTTCTTTGTCCCTCTAATATAAAGATTTCCTTGCCGCATACACAGAAATCAATTATTTTGCGAAAACCTTTGGCTACAGCCTCCACTTGCAAGCTATCTAAATTTAATACATACAATTCTGACTCATCATGTGTAACAATCAAAGAATCTTGTCCAGCGTAGGCATAAATGTTACGAAAATTTTTCACATCAGCTGAGGCCGGAACATCTGCTTTACTTTGTGCTTTTTGCGATGTTAACGATTTCGGATTTAGCATGGGAATCTCCCAAGTAGGACTACGCGTAATGGCTTCACGATAGAGTAATGTTTTCTCTACATTACCTTCAATATCAGCCAGCCAAAAACGTAAGTTGGGACGGCCACAAATAATTTTCGTGTTTTCAATAAGAATTTGCTTAAGAAAAGTACCTCCACAATGTATCAATTGTTTGCGATCTTTTTTTCCAATTTGTGTAACAACCCAGACACCATTCGCCCGATGGCATACTATAGAGCGATATAAAGACGAAACCAGCAGATAACCTTTATGGGCGGACATTTGTACAATTTTGTAGGCTTCATTAAGAATTTCTACTGATTTGCTGATGTGCTTAAAAAAATATTAATTATTAATTTACGATTCTACAAGTATTCCTGATTCTTACTTCGTGGTAGTCGAATTCTGTAAGAACAACTACTCCTTGACGGTCGCCAGAATAAAGTTTCATTCCATTTTTAGACCATTCGCAGCAACTTATAGAATCCTGATGCAAATCGCGTATGACATAGCGTTCTATGGGCCTTGAACGTGTACACGGCGCAACTAAATTTATGTCGGGCGGCACTTCTTTTGGTATTTGAAAAACAAAGACTTGACCAACAGAATTCCCCGCGGCTACCATGTACTCCACCGAATCTACTACTTTTACGTATGTTATGGGGTGGGTACTCTAGAGAAAATTAATATGAGTCACAGTCAAGCACTCCTGGTTTAATATTTTTATTTAATGAGAAGGCATTTCTTTCTTTTTTTAAACATACATCTGATTTAAGTTTTTGTACTTGTCCAGAAGTTCGATTGTACCAATAGACTTTACCAGCATCACTGCCCAACGCTAAGAACTTTTTCAAAGCATCAAAGCAAGTAATATTTAAATCGACTAGAAACAAGCCGCGGTTGATACGATCCAAAATATCCGTTAAAGGTGCCCATTCTCTGATGGAATACAACTCCCTGTCCATTGATTAGATGCTCCTCACTTTATTTTCTCTTTTTACGGCGATTATTTTTTTAAGAAAAATGTTTAGCGACATATACGCAAGGACAAAAGCAGCCGTGTGCAGAGTGACCATTTCAATTTGGTTCTTATTTTATTTCTTCCTTTTTGTATTTTATTACTTTTATTATTATTACAATTCCTTTTTTGGATGTCTAGCGTAAATGAACGATGCATGCCAAGAATAATTTTATTATTACTCTCACAATTTCATCAGGCTTTACAAAGTTAAAGGTTAAATTAATTTTTGGTTACACGTAATAAAATTAAAAATTTATTTACAATTGCTTGTTAATATACTGCGCTCGTTCAACGTGCAGTTGGCAGTTCTATCTACAATAATTACTAATAAGAAATACATCGCGCAACCCTTGTAAAGAAAAAAAAGAAACAGCTGTTATTCAATTAAATATTCTTTAACAGAGAAAATGAGCAAATAAACTTTATTAACTTACAAAGCTTCAAATGCATATGAAAAATTAGATCAAGTAAAATATTTAGTGTTGATTGCCTATTAAACCTATGCAAATCTAAGCGAAATATAAAATTTCAAAGCAAAAATTCATAAATTAAGAACGCAATTTGCGATCTCTCGAACAAAGTTCAAACAGTGTAACAAAAGAGTGGTAAAGAGTGGTAAAATGATACAATGACTGACAGTGGTATAATCAACTTCCGCAGCCCCATAATAAATGAAGCAAACTTGTTGCCTCCATCCTGGATGGGAGGTGGCATCAACGGCGGAATGCACTCATATTTAAGAACCCCGGCTGGTAATGTGAGAGCTGTACCTCCTCCCTTACCTTTAGCGCCCACTTTACAACATAACTATGGCAGTAGTTATGGATATGGACACAACAACAATTGGTGCAATGGTGCATTTACAAATGGAGGTCTTGGAGGCTATGGATATGGCAATAACTTCGGAAGTTATGGATTTGGTTATAACCGTTTTGGTAATACGAATCCTCTGGATCCGGAAGCGCGCTTTATACAATTAGCTGAAACTACTTCACGGCCAGCTTTTCAGAGCATAGAATCGCTAGGTAAAATACAACCGTTTATGGTTTCAATGTAACTTCTTGCTTCTCTTTCTTATTGGTCACCAGTTATGGCCGTAGGCAATATAGCTTCTATGTTGGACTCAACATTTTTTGCCATAACCAGTTCTTTCAGAGCTATTCTGGGAGTTGCAGCAAATTTTGGGCGTCTGCGCGGAGTTTTCTCCCAATTTTGGCATACATTTGCTATATTTCGTACTTTAAATTGGATTTATCGAAAGTAAACGAAATATTTTGACTAACAAAGAATGCATATATCGAGAGCTCTAAATTTCAGGCTTTTATATTGGTTACGCATTTCTAATTTGGAACCTTCTTCGGAGTCATTTAG